>CAIGRB010041062.1:24055-50505 GCA_903798255.1 Fraxinus quadrangulata
GAAACAACAATGGTTACAATAAAATTGATGAATCGGGATTTGGTTTGCTCGTTTCGATGGTACGAACTTCACGTGGTGACAAGATAAGTTAAAGTTTTTATTAACAGCGTTTAAGATTTTTTATATACTTGATCCGGATTAGACGCCGCTACCCGAATCAACAAATGTAGAAACCGAAGCCATAAGAACGCAAAGGCAAAAGTGTCAAGAAGATGAATTGATATGTCAAGGTCATATTCTCAATGCATTGTCGGATCGTCTATATGATTTGTATACCTACACAACTTCGTCTAAGGAGATTTGGAACGTCCTCGAGAGTAAGTACAAAGCGGGAGAGAAAGGTACCAAGAAATTTCTGATTTCAAAATATTTTAATTTTAAATTTCTTGAACATATCCCTTTACTTTCCCAAGTACATGAATTGCAAGTGTTAGTTAACAAATTGAAGGTGGTAAAGATTGAAATTCCGAAGACCTTTCAAGTGGGGGCAATAATTGCTAAACTTCCCAGAACTTGGAAAGGATACCGGAAGAAATTAATGCATAGTTCCGAAGATTATTCTTTGAAACAATTGCAGAAACATTTGAGCATTGAGAAAAATTGAAGGCACCTTCCGAAATTCAACAAAAGGAAGCCTTCTAGGAACTTCAACAAATCCAAGAAGAAGACCAAATGAGGGTGTTTTGTGTGTGAAAAACCTGGGCACTATGCAAAGGATTGTAGACACCGGAAACAAAATAATTTTGAGAGTAAAGTAAACTCCATCAAAGAAGACAACATTGTGGCCATCATAAGTGAAATCAATGCTATCAAGGGAAAGGTTCCCGGTTGATAGTATGATACATGTGCGACTGTACATGTATCATATGATAAGTTCTTATTCCAAACTTATTATGAAGTTGATGGAGAACAACAGATTCAGATGGGTAACGAGGTTCGATCCAAGGTATTTAAAAAAGGAAATGTGGATATCATTTTCACTTTCGGCAAAACGGTTATCTTGACAAAATGTACTACATGTTCCTAATATGAATATGAACTTAGTTAGTGAAAATCTCTTAGAAAAATCGGGCATAAAAAGTGTCTTAGAGTCTAGTANACGATGACGTTACTTTGTTCTGGAGTCTCCATTACATTCATCAATGGTCATATTAGGGTCTTTGTCCTGGACTTCGCAATTGGGCTTCATTCATTGGGCTATTTAATTTGGGCTACACTTTTTATGTGTCAACAGGCTCTTTATATTTAATACTTAATTTTACTACTCCAAAAAAATATTTATTGTCTTCTCTATCTTTTTTTTTTCACTTAACTTCCCTCCACATTTTCTATAAATTTAATTATAGAGAGTTGATTTGACACTCCAAATTTGGAGAGTCAAACTCACTCTCTAAATTAAAATGTTAATTTAAAGAGTTTTTGAAGCATAATTTTTAGGGTTGACTCTTTAAATAGAGAACATCTTATATTTAAAGAGTCTTTTGACGATGCAGTTAGAAGTGATAGAGGTGGTGAATACTTTTCTAATGATTTTAACATATTTTGTGAACAATATGGCATTATTCACCAATGTTTAGCACATAGGTCACCCGAAAAAATGGATTGGCTGAAAGGAAAAATAGAACCTTAGTTGAAATTATTAACATTATGCTTACCTATGCTAAGTTATCATTTAACTTGTGGGGTGAAACTTTATTGAGTGCATGTAGGATATTAAATAAGATTCGGTCAAAACATACTAAGGTTTCTCCTTATGAATTATAAAAAGGAGAAAACCAAACATTGGATATTTCAAAGTGTAGGGGTGTCTTGCTTATTGCAAGACTACAAACTCGAATAAGACCAAGTTGGGTCCAATAGGCATTAAATGTGCTTTTGTGGGATATGCTAACAATAGCAAATCTTACAGATTATTAAATTTGGAGACCAATGTGATTATCAAATCAGATGATGTGGAGTTTTTTGAGTATTCGTTATCTTTGGATAATGAATTGATGAAAATTCATAAAGATAGATTTAGCTCAAGTGGAACACGAGATTAAATATCTTCTAAAGATATTGATGAGTCCAGTGAACCAGGAAGAAGCAAAAGAACACGAATTGTAAAGTTTTTGGGATCGGATGAAATTGATTCTCAACTTATTTCTTTTTATTTGATATAGGAAAATGAGATGAATGTTGTAAGAACAATTCCCTTTGTTCTGTAAGTGGAAATTGACTCTAAAACATATAAAGAAGTTATGGCTTCTTGTGATAGCATCTTTTGAAATATGCGATTAAGGACGAAATAGATTCAATAATGTCAAATAACACTTGGAAGCTTGTCGATTTTCCAGTCGAATCCAAACCTATTGAATGTAAATGGGTGTTTCGGAAAAAGTATAACGCTGATGATTCTCTTAATACTTTTAAGGCTATATTAGTAGCAAAAGGTCATCAACAAAAAGAAGGAATTGACTATTTTGCCACTTTTGCACCGGTAGCTAGAATAACATAAATTAGAATATTATTTTTGCTAAATTCTATGTATAACTTGCATGTTCATCAAATAGATGTCAAGACGGCATTCTTGAATGGAGATCTAGATGAGGAGGTCTATATGGAACAACCCGAAGGGTTTGTTCTACTTGAAAATGAATACAAGGTGTGCAAGTTAGTGAAATCGTTATACAGTTTGAATCAGGCACCTAAGAAATGGCATGAAAAGTTTGACTTAGCTATTATATATTTTAGTTTTAAACATAATAGTGTAGATAAATGTTTATATTCGAAATTATGTGATAATTATGTGATTTTTATCTACTTATATGTTGATGACGTGTCGATTATGGGTAAGCACATGGACGTAATAGAAGAAACGAAAAGGTTTATATCTTCCACATTCAAGATAAAAGATCTTGGATAAGTGGATACCATTTTGGGTATCAAAATCTCTAAGACTAGTGGGGACTATCATCTTAGTCAATCACATTATATTGAGAATGTGATTAACAAGTTCAAGTATTTGAACGTAAAAGAATACAGATGGTAGTCTTATGTATGCAGTTCAATGCATAAGACTCGACATAGCCTTTGCAATAAGTAAAATTAGTGGGTTTACTAGCAAACCAAACAATGATCATTGAAAGGCCATTGAAAGAGTTCATGGGTACTTAAAGAAAACCAAGAACTTGGGTCTTCAATATACAAAATTCTCATCAGTGTTTGAAGGATTTACTGATGCTAGTTGGATATCTAGCACGGGTGAAAGTAAATCCACTTCAAGTTGGGTGCTTACACTTTGAGGATGGGCTGTTTCTTGGAAATCAAAGAAAATAGGCATGTATAACACACTCAACTACAAAATCCGAGTTTGTTGCACTATCGGACACCGGGAATGAGGCTGAGTGGCTTAAGGATCTCCTAGATGAGATACCATTGGGACCGAAGAATACATCTTCGATATCTATCATGTGTGATAGTCAACCCACGTTAGCAAAAGCTTATAATGAGGTATACAATAAAAAGTCTAGACATATGAGTTTAAGACATGACTACATAAAGAAATTAATCAAGAGTGGAATAATTTCTCTAAATTATGTAAAGTCGATTGAGAATTTGGCGGATCCTCTAACTAAACTTCTAAATAGAGATTTAGTAAATTCTACTTTGAGTAGGATGAGGTTGAAACTCTTGAATTAAAAAGATCCACCAATGATGGCAACCTTACCTATCATTACTCAAAAGGTAATCTACGGATTCAAAGGATAAGAACAAGGCATTCAATATGTGGATAGTTTTAGCATTATTAATATCCGCGATAACCATATCCTAGTTATGATAATGCTGGTTGTTATTGAAGTAAGTGATGAGTTTTAAACTTTTAATGAAATTCAGTACTAAGTACAAGTGTCTTTAATAGTAACAAAGATACTGGAAGAACTATACCTAAATAAACTTCAAAGTAGTGTCACTTCAATAGAGACTTAGAGTTTCTCTCTTAAAAATTTGTTAAAAAGGATGAGCGCAAGGTCATAATAGCGCTAAATGAGTTTAAGAAACTTGAGAACCAGTGATACTCGTGTGTGTGTTCAAACCGGTATTGTCATATGGAATAACTGGTTCAAAATTTCATACTACCTTTAATTCCAACTTTATTTGTTTGAATTATGCTATGGTTAGATTCAAATCGAAAGATATATAATCCTTATGCATGAGTATCGTATATTTTGAATATGAGATTTTATTGACTTTTGAACAAGTGGGGGATTGTTGTGAATGTTGTTCAAAACCATTAAAAGTGTGCGTGGAATGAAAAAAAGGAAATGGATGCCCATATTTTGGTCAATGCAACCGCATAGAAAGTGGCATGCGATCGCATAGATCAATGTCGAGATTTTGATGGCCCTATTTACACAATTATGCGATCGCATAGGTTTCTACTATGCGGTCGCATAGTAGAAGAAAGTGATCATTGTGCGACCTTATTTTACCGTTTTAGGTTCAAATTTGGTGGCTTTTCAACATGTTTTGACACCATTTCGTGAGATTTGTTGTGACCTATGCAACTCTAACGAAAAATTAAGAAATTCATTTATGAAAAATCATTTCATTCCAAGTACAAGAAATTAAAGTTTCATCTTCATATTCTATATTTCTCCCATTTTCTCAAGTTTACATCTCAATCAATTCGGAGAGGGATAAATTTAGTTTGAGGACAACAATCACACGTTCGAGCCTTCCATTTTGTTGCGGTACTTTGTTCGTGGTTTGTTACAGATTGTTGCTAATTTTGGTGTGTTTCTTCTCCAACCCGTTGCCGTGTTCTACAATTTGGATAATCAAAATTCGAGATACCGGGTGCTTCTCTCTTTTTACACAGTTTTATAAATTGATAAATAAATATTTTATTTTATCGAAATTGATCTAGCAATAAATCGAACACATTCTTCGGTTGTATCTTTATAATATTTCAACGTTTACCCAAAGCTTTTAAATTTCTTTTATCTTTGGCAGGTAAAAGGTCAAATGCTTATAGTAAAATATAATGGAGATTCCTAGATGCTTAAAATCTCATTTTCTTACATATTTATTTCCAAAGTGAGTCTCCGTTTTAACGAGAAAAATATAGTGGTCGTGCTTGGCATGTTTTGTGAAACACGATGTCAGAATTTAAGCACAAATACAAACAAATATAAATACACGTTTTATATCTATAGTAACGACAATATATTGACCAATTTAGGTCAAGAAATATCGAATATTTATTGGTCCTACAAGCAAAAAGATATATGTATAAACAAATGTATGTAGACTAATTATAAATTACTTTAAGACGATATACCAACAAAACCGTTTGAAAAAAATAAATAAATTGAATGACTGACTTTAACATAAATTTAATAATCTCTTCTCTGCATATGGTAGCCGTCCATACGGTATGTATTCTGTTCATACGATAAGTTAATTGCACTGTCGGTATGTGTTATATTCATAAGATAAGTTAGTTGCACGGTCGATATGTGTTCATCCAATATTTCTATTCATACGATAAATTAGTTGTCCATCTGATATGTGTCTATCCGATATTTGTTAATTCGGTATTTATTCACTATTATTTTATAATAAAAAACTACAGTTTTCCCTCAAAGAGAAGGAAGTAGATTAGACTACAAATAAATTTTTACCCATTAAAATTAGATCGCTCGATTCATTAATATTACGAAGTATAATCGCATTGTAGAAAAGAATACAAAATAAATTGATATCTTCCAGCTATCAACTCAAGTAATTGTACTTCATTTTCCTAAATATTTTTTCATATTATAAATAATAAGTATCTACTCATCTTCCTGAAATTACAATAGTTGACTTCTCTATGAGCAACTTGTATTTTGACTGCAAATTTTGTACATTTTGCTGCTATTAAAATGTATTTTTTTGAGAAGAGTTTGTATATTAAACTACTTTGAAAGTTATACGCCGACTTTAGAAGATGATTTGGTCTTTTTATTTAATTGAGTCACGATATAGACAACAACAAAGACTACTCTATCGTCCTATAGACTTTTAACAAAGACATGTTTGGATGAAATTTTTTTGGACGTAAGATTATCGTACTAGGAACACAATTCAAAATATCATACATCACATTTAAAGCTGTATTGTTTTCTTTTTCCATTATTCAAAGTTGACTTTTATGGAATTATATTATAGTTGATATGTAATATTCCACGTAGTGACACCGTCTTTATCAAAAAAAAAAAAAAAATTGTTTTATTCCGCGTACCAAATATGCTCATAAATGTTTTATAGTAAGTAAATATCGGAAAGAATGGAAAATGTTTTCCATCCTGGCCACTATATAAGTTACAAATTGTTACTTTTCTACTTTTCTTTTTATATTATTGGTCCGATTTTTATATAACTACCTAATAGCATTTCAAGAGACTATCGATTTATAAAGATCATCTTCTGCATAATAAATGGTATCTTTAAATTTAGAGAGTAATTTTTTATAAACTCCAACTATGCTCTCTATTTCGACCCTTTTTTTTTCGAATAAGTATTTATTGATTTCTCGTCATCTCTTATTTAATTTACTTTTGTATATGTTAATAGTCAATCAATTCAAATATGGTTTGAATATTTTAAGTTATAGTGTATTAAAATTTGTAATTTATTATCACCTTGTTTGAGCCACATTTTATCAAAAATTCATTTTTTTTTCAAAACTCATTTTCAACCACATATTTTTCTATAAAATAATATTAAACATAAATCGGAAAAAAAAAATTTATTTTTAACCATACATTCTCCAAAAATCACTATTCAAAAATGTATTTTTCTCTTAAAATAGGGTTCGAACAAGCGCTAAATACAATCGTTGTTAATTAAATTGTTGTCATCTCATTGATCTGTGAGCTACTATACAACAAAAAAGAATTCTTTACTCTACTTTTCACGAGAAACCAAAAACAAAATATTTTTTAAGTTAGATTATATAGAGGTAGATAAAGAATCCTGTTTATTATACAGTCTAATTCAGTCAAATACCATGTACACAAAATGCACTTATTACTGTATCTCCCAAACCAAAGAGTGGAAAATAGAATTATTTTATTTTATTTTTTTTCCCCTCAAGTAGAAAGACATTTCCTCGTGTTTCTCATTCAAATTCATCCATCAAATCAAACAAATGGGCCCTTCTTATTTCAACTCATATTTAATTGGTTGGTAAATAAATACAAACTAAAGAATTTTCTCATTTTCTCAAGTAAATATGGGTTTCAGAACGTCTCTTTCGACGAAGTTTAGCTTAAACTTCAAACGTATATACTTTTCAGCTTAGTTGATCTCCATAAACAACTCAACTCATCCCAATAAATTCAAGTATATATGTGTGCACAAACTTCATAATTAAGCAATATAGAAGTTAGAAAGTCGATACAAAATTTATTGGGAACTAAGGTTTAGTTCGTTGCTTCATGTCTCGTCTCAGCGTCAATGATCTCGACAGGATTTTCAAAAGCCTCGACAGGAAGAGGGAAGGCCACGTAAGCATTTATGAGCTGCAACAACTTCTTGATAGAGTTGGAAACCATACAACCATAGAAGAGCTGCAAATCGTTGTGGGATCAACAAATCTTGATTATTTTGATTTTTTCTTCTTCTACGAGGCTGTAATAAAGTCGAAAATAAGTGAAAATAAAGAAGGAAATTGTGACAGTTTGGAAAGTGATTTGCTTGAGGCCTTTAAGGTTTTCGATATTAATGGGGATGGATTTATATCATCTGAAGAGCTTCAAAGTGTGTTATTAAGATTAGGGTTGTTGGAAAATTGTAATGGGGATTGCAAAAATATGATTAAAGTTTATGATATAAATTCAGATGGGGTTCTTGATTTTGAGGAGTTTAAGAATATGATGTCCCTTTCTGATTCTTCAAAGGTTTGATTGTGATAAATTCTTTTTTCATTTTGTTTTTCAAAAACTATTGTACTATATGAGAAGCAGTCATCCATATTTTTCCTTGGTATTTTCACTTTTCATCTAAATATTTCTTAGAACGCAGAGGCCTTCATTGATCGGAGCTAAAGCTTTGATTCATTAAGACAAATCAAGAAGTCAAATTGAGAAAGACGAGCGAGACTCAAAATCTCTTGATCAAAAGCATGAGCATTTGAGTCATGAAAATGCTCATTATAGCCCCTTTTTTCAATGCCGAAGTATCACATACGTCCCAAAAAGCATAGAAGAAAAGCCTTGGAAGCATCACTAACATAAGCTTTGGGGCGAGAAAAAAAAGAAAGGTTACTCATTTGATTACCAAAGACACATAAAAGGCCAATGCTAAAAGTATAAACGTCTACTTTTGTCTTCGGAGTCTACGAATAATTTATTTATATATACTATTTGCTTAGTTTGCGCTCTCAAACTCATGTATCGTCATGTGTCCAACGTATGAATATTGATACGGTAATTAAACCTTCCATCGATCACTTTTACTTCACGCCGTTTTGATTTCAATTTCGGCCTTGCGTACCTAAAGGGCAATGTTCACATTATGGGATAGAATGGACGGTATAATCTTTTGTGCTATTTAATACTATCTCGTTCATCTTCCCAAACCTACCGAAAGGGTATTTGGTACTTCGTATGGCTCTTTCAAGTTGTGTATACGATTTATTAAATCGCAACAATCGCAGAATAAAATGTAATGTTATCCACTAATCTAAAGCTAAATCAACTTCGGATCTTCTGAATCTTTGCAAAAGTAAATGCTAATTATAATTTTCCAGCCGCCTACTGATTTGAATAATCTTTTGGATGACATATACGGGGTTTGACATTTGTTTTAAGTCGATGTTTGATTCACATTATTTTTTTTATTTTTATTTTTCTACTTATTTTCAACCACACATAATATTTTCTATCACATTAATAATTTTTTTCTTCTTTTTCAATCACATATTCTCCATCAGTCTACTATTCAAAAATACATTCTTCCAAAATAATATAACTCAAACACACCCAAAATTCAAATTTTCATTTATATATTTTTCTAAGAGCCTGTTTGATGTTACATATTTTCCATGGAACTAAGAAAAAGTTTCAACTTTTTGGTTGTTTTATAGATCAATTTTTCTTGGCAATTGGGTTCCCTCACGTGACCCTCTTTCCCATGTTTTCATTGAATCCATTTTCCCACCACTTTGGGTTTTTTTTTTTTTTTTNGTCATGAAAATGCTCATTATAGCCCCTTTTTTCAATGCCGAAGTATCACATACGTCCCAAAAAGCATAGAAGAAAAGCCTTGGAAGCATCACTAACATAAGCTTTGGGGCGAGAAAAAAAAGAAAGGTTACTCATTTGATTACCAAAGACACATAAAAGGCCAATGCTAAAAGTATAAACGTCTACTTTTGTCTTCGGAGTCTACGAATAATTTATTTATATATACTATTTGCTTAGTTTGCGCTCTCAAACTCATGTATCGTCATGTGTCCAACGTATGAATATTGATACGGTAATTAAACCTTCCATCGATCACTTTTACTTCACGCCGTTTTGATTTCAATTTCGGCCTTGCGTACCTAAAGGGCAATGTTCACATTATGGGATAGAATGGACGGTATAATCTTTTGTGCTATTTAATACTATCTCGTTCATCTTCCCAAACCTACCGAAAGGGTATTTGGTACTTTGTATGGCTCTTTCAAGTTGTGTATACGATTTATTAAATCGCAACAATCGCAGAATAAAATGTAATGTTATCCACTAATCTAAAGCTAAATCAACTTCGGATCTTCTGAATCTTTGCAAAAGTAAATGCTAATTATAATTTTCCAGCCGCCTACTGATTTGAATAATCTTTTGGATGACATATACGGGGTTTGACATTTGTTTTAAGTCGATGTTTGATTCACATTATTTTTTTTATTTTTATTTTTCTATTTATTTTCAACCACACATAATATTTTCTATCACATTAATAATTTTTTCTTCTTTTTCAATAAACATGAATCCCATCTAGATAACGCGTTTTGAAAATAATTTTTCATTGAGACGTGTAAAAAACTATAAAGAAAAACAACATATTTTAATATAAAAGTGTAAGGGTCCATTTAACATGATTTTTGAAAAGTTAAAAGATGCATTTAAGATTCAAAAGTTACTTTTGAACTTGTTTGACTAATTTTATTAAGTGCTTCTAGTAATTAGAAGAATTTTTAGAAGAACCTAATCAAATGTAGTTTCCTCTAATAGCACTTTCGAAAAATGAAACTTTTTTGAAAATTATTTTTCAACCAAAAATTAAGGTAACTTCCTTTCAAATTTTTCCTACAAGAAGGAAAAGCAAAAGTAAAAATCATACCAAACGAACCCTAACTCACTTTTCAATTAAAAGCCTATCACGTTGACAATTCTCATAAAAAGATGACGACGAGACTTGAACACAGAGTATCTATGTGCTCCTATATCATATTGAATTAATTAATTTAAAATTTTTAATAGCCAAAAAGTAGACATTTATTTTTTTACATAGCCAAGACAAATGAGAAATTCACATACAAAAGTATCAACCGTACTATCTGTACAAAATGAATGAAAACTTTGTTGATTAAAAAAGTCAAGTGGCCCCCTATTGGGAGGGGGCACTTGCCGGCAGACACCCCCAATAAAGGGCTGCCACTTGGCCTTTTTATAAACGAAGTTGTTCAAAGTTTTGTACAAATAAAATTATTGTAAAAGTATAGGCTGCAGATCCATTTTTACATGTCTTCTTCCACGAAGCTTCCTGCAAAGTCTCCTATAATCTCAACCACGAGAATGTTGTGTTGGTACTTGAGTAAAAAAGCCAAGTGACGGCCTCTTATTGCGAGGGGGCACTTGCCGGCAGACACTCCCCAATAAAGGGCCGCACTTGGCCTTTTTATAAACGAAGTTGTTCAAAATTTTGTACAAATAAAATTATTGTAAAAGTATAGGCTGTAGATCCATTTTTACATGTCTTATTCCACGAAGCTTCCTGCAAAGTCTCCTATAATCTCAACCACGAGTGTGTTGTGTTGGTACTTGAGTAATATCTTCTCTATCTTACCTCACATTAAAGCAACTTTTCATGTGTCATGCCGTGTCACATTTTATGCACCAATTTTCTTGCCATCTAGTAGGCTCCAAACCCCCGGATGGACACGGAAAGATTAAGCCTCTATTTGATACCCTTTTTAAAACATATTTATCTGTGAACTCATTTTCAATTATAAATTCTCTCAATAAAATAATTTTATATACGAATCCATAATTTGATTCATACTTTTAACCACATATTATCCAAAAAATTCACTTTTAAAAAAAAAAAACTAATTAAAAAAAAAATCTCTCTACCGAACATAGGCTAAATTTCTACATCTTTTAGATACACGTTATAAATTGCTTATGTAAACCTAGAATCAGCAAAGAATTCTGAGTCATTGTCCTTATTTGTTCACTTTCTACTACAAAATTGTTCGTACCCCTGTTTGGTGGAAATTAAAAATCAGATTTAATATAAATCAAAATCAATAATTAATTTTAGTCATATATTTCATGGAATCCACAACTTTTCAATCATACATTTCTTCAACTTTATCAAAATTTACTAAAAATCTAATTTTAATCCCTACCAAATAGAGGCTAAAACCATTGAAGCGCACCAAATTTGCAAATTGATGAATGGGGAATCCAAGCTTAGACTTCATCGACAAATGTCTAGAAATATTTATAATATTATATGTAAAACATGCTTGTACTGCCATCTCAATACCTTGATTCAGATTTCAGACTGCTCCCATTTCGCTTATAAAATTGTAAAAAACAAGTTTTAACGCACACAATACTCAACAATACTAGTTCTAAAGGTATACTTGACTTCTTGGAGTATACGCTGTTTCTTACAGAATCTTGGAAGCGTTTATATGCAAGTTTCCGATTTCACACTCTTATTTATTGTCAACTAGATAGATTTTATCTCAGTTTGGTTCTAAGTGCACCCAATTCTCTACTCTTCCCATATTCATTTCACACCCACCAACCAACTCAAAATTAACATTAATATCCGAAATAATGCTACGTAGCAACAATCGAGATGGCAATAGACTTCGTTAACAACATAACACTTGATTAGTTAATAGTTTGCTGTCACCTACACTGATGCTAAGAACAAGTAGTGCTACATAGTAATATTCTTATATCCGTGAAGAATTTTCTCCTCCAATTAATAGTTGATTAGTAAGCTTATTGTTATTTCTCGGAACTTTCGAGGAAATTTTTATGTCACTTCTAGGAAAGCTTAACGTGATGTCAATAAATGTTGTACCAAAATTCAACAGACTCCGAATTAATATTATAATTTTCATAGTTCTAAGAGTCAAACATATGAAAGCATATCATGTCAATTTTTTCCAAGTAAATGAACAATCAAATGATAAATACGAGAATTCTATGGCTTCATAGATTTTTATTTATTTTTCGGAAGTGTTTCATGGATTTATTATTTTTATTAATAGTTCATTTTTATGAAGGTAATATACAATAATCAGCAAATATCATATTATACAATAATAAAATTCTCGCGTGTTTAATATTTATAATTTTAAAAAGTAAATTAAAGAAAGCAAAACAGAAAACTATCAAATAAGTAGATAAAGAGGAAGATACCAAGAACTCGTGGCGATGAAAGGCACGAGAGAAATTGGAGAGGATGAACCATACTCGAGTTCCCAAGACTTGTACTAATAATGGCTCCTCTTGTTAGGTAATAGAACAACTGCTGGCTTTACACATTTGTAGCATTCATATTTCAAGACAAGTCTTTAAGCTAGGGTTGCTCTTTTGCCTTTCGCATCTCTCGACTGAACAAAAATATGAGCATGCGTAAGAGATTATGACAGAAATGCTCTAGTTTAGAGGTATCAAAACTCACAGGCTTTGCCCGCCACTCGTGTGGGCCATTTTCCATTTTTTTTATTCATCTGCTATAAACAATTCTATAAATTAAAAAAATGGGTTTTTATTTTTTCCGTGTCTACCCATTTTGACCCCTCTACTCAAGCTGCATGGTGCAGCATGTACATACATCCAAGCATGTGTGAACACTAGCACATACGCGGAGATATACATATATAATTGAGAGAGAGAAAGAGAGAGAGAGACCTGCGCAGCAGCAGATCTTTTTGAATCCAAAAACTGGCTGTAAATATCATATAGTCTCCGCTTCTCGGCTTCTGAAACTGATGGTTTCGTGTTGGATGCAATAGACTTCAGAAGAGCATCGGTGATCACGGGCATCTTTCCTTGATTGCTGCCATTCTCGCTGTCGAGAAAATAGTGAACTGCTTCAAGTTGAGCATCAGAAAGAAGAGCTTGAAGATCAGCTCCACTAAAACCTTCAGTCATGCGAGCTATTGCATCCAAGTTAACATCATCGGCCAATGGTAACTGCAGTCGAAATAATCAATTTCTATAATCAACAATGAATTTGAAAAAGTATGTGCGTACCAAATCTAAATTAACACCAGAAATAATGCAGTTGAACAAGTTTATCGTATGCTATACAAAGATAATTCAATCTATCAGCAATTGTAAAGAGAAAGTACATGTAACACATTGAAATTACTAAAGCGTGGTGGATATCACTCAGAGTATATTCTCATTTGATAACATTGGAAGATATTTCATTCAATGAAAACACAAAAATCAGGTTTTCTACCTTTATGAAAGTTGACAATAATGGTGATTATAGTACAAACAATATGATGCTAAAATGGTTCTCTATTAAATATCAGTACCAACCTTTCTTGAAAGAACTGCAAGAATATCCAACCTCTCATACTGCGAAGGAAAATCACAAAATAACAGGCGGTCCAGCCGACCAGGTCGCAGAAGTGCAGCATCAAGCAGATCCGGCCTACTGTTTGGTTTTAAAACGCATGGTACAGTGACTTAGTTAACGAGCTACATTTAATGGGCAATTCAAATAGTAACAATCTCATTTTGCAGGAACTATTTATCAAAGCAAAGTTAATCATGTCCACTTCCATGAGGTTAACAAGAGCTACATAGAAAAGGAAACTGGAAACACATGAACATGGATTGGAGTTTCCATGAAATTTCGCATGAAAATGATCTCATTCTGCATTGTAGTTGGACAATTCACTAAAGCGTAGTTAATCACATCAACCTCCACGAGGCTATTTATGAGATTAGCCACTATGATTATAATGCTATGCCAATGTCAAAGCATAGCATGGATGAAGGTCCTTAATGATGTATCATGATGAGAAATGTGTTGTCCCCCCAAAGAAGCTTAAACGAGGATCTTAATTCATAAAATGAATTCTCTAATGGCATTCATATGTGTGTGCAAAATTTTCATTTATCGAGTAGGTGACTCATTTGTTCCGTGTTGTGGAATTTGTTTTCCAGGTGTGGGCTGTTGACTCTTAGCTGTTCAGGATATTGATTTATGAGGATGACGACATATGTAATGTTGCTTCCAATATTTTGACATTATTTCATGTCATCATTTTAAATTAGTTCTGTTTACCCTATAAAAGCAAGTGTTTTTCACGTTATAGGAAAAGGGTAATAAATTCCCCTCGCTTCTGCTTAAACTTCAATTTCATATTTTGTTACAAATACATGATATTTTGGGTGTCTAAAAAATTAGAGAGTTCTGTATACTTCTAATAATTTGTATTATCAAAGGAACTACTTATTAAGTATCATGATAATCCCAGTAATCTATGTCAAAGTATAGAACTTTAATGAAGTGCCATTTCATACATTGTTAAGAAAAGCTTAAATGAAATCTCAATTTTTAAGATAGTTTTTTGACCCATAAAAGTTTCCAAACTATAAACTTCTATCAGCATCATTAGTGTAATCATTTGTGATTTACTTCTACAAAATATTACACTCCGTAGGAAATAGGTTTAATCTATCTTTTTTGTGCATCGTGCCAACCTGATGATTATATTTGACTGATTATCCCTAAGTTGTTGGTGTGGAAGTTCAAAGAAAATGGTATATTACATAAGATCAAAGCTGTTAATAATATGCAACGCAATATAATGAGTATTACATGCATAGAGAGTCAAAAGGGTTGAAATTTTCAGACAACCTCAACACTAATGTAGAAATAGCATATACCAAGTCATTTCTCAGAAAATAAAAGTACGTAGGTTCGAAGCCCACAAAAATATACAAATTAAATCAGAAAAAATAAAAAGAAAAAGAAAAATTCAAGCATCATAACTAACCTTGTGGCAGCAAAAACGAATACACCAGTCAGAACTTCAACACCATCTAGTTCTGTCAAAAACTAGAAAACAAATGGGATGAATACGTCAATAGAAAAGAATATAAGACCAAGTTAAATGGAAAGAGTAAACGAAGATCCAGCATAGGACATAAAGGAGAAACTCACTTGATTGACTACTCTATCAGTCACACCAGTATTATCATGTCCTCTCTTTGGAGCAATAGAATCAAATTCATCAAAAAAGAGAAGGCATGGAGCTGCAGCAGCTGCTTTCAAGAATATATCACGAACCTGAGACAGTGCATGTACATTAGTCAGCTGCCTACTGAAAATGGTTGTAGCGTGGAGGTCATGTCCTCCAAGACCCAACAGTTATTCACTCAATGGGGATGCACAAAGAAACACAGGTTGAGTACATGACAAATTGATACATGGCAATTCAATTAAGAGATCCAACCAAAGGATAAAATAAACGGTTGCACCCATGGAACAAGAAGCCATAAAACATGATCTCTTTTCATTTCAATCTGGGAATTCCCAACTGTTAACCTTAATTTTTTATTTGATGAAGAGGAGACTAAATCTACTTTAGTATTATCCTTTTAAAATTTTCCCGCTGTTTGACAAACTGTAGCGGTAGCTTCAACATCACGAGGCAAACTAAAACAGAAAACTGGGTTTTAATGCAGTTCCGGGTATTCAATAAACAATGACTTGAAACTTTTTAAAGTACCAAAAGATGGGAGTTGAGAAAGACAAGAAACAGGAAACATAATAAAGTTCGAAAATAGAAAATGGGATAGAGTAACAAGAATATTGTTTTCTTACAGCTTGCTCAGAAGCACCAATATATTTATTCAGCAGTTCAGGCCCTTTCACTGAGATGAATCGTAGGGAACAGGCTGCAGCAGCAGCCCCAACAATATGTGTTTTCCCACAACCAGGGGGACCATATAAGAGAACGTTTGACCGCATCCTCAGTGGAGATTGTTTAAAGATATTAGGAAATTTTGAAGGTAACTCAATTATCTGAGAACAAAACAGAAATCACAAACACAATATATCAAACAGGTGCCTGAGAGTAAGTAATGATAGCATATCGTCAAACTAAAGGACAGCCAGGTACAAATCAAGTTACATAGCTCTAGACTTTAATAGGAAACAGAGCTGGAGTTCAGAAATTTATAGACTTAGCATTTCAATATTTCCAAAAACAAAATGCTAAATACCCAAACTGATCGAACAGCAAAGATTTACCTCTTTGATAGAGTTCTGGATGTCATCAAGCCCTCCAACATCCTCCCACCCAGAGCGACCACCATCTTTAGACGGTTTCGTGATATCACGCATAGCAATTGGAAGGAAATCATCCATTGCTAGCAAAAAGTCATCCCTAACCAAAGCAGGTTTCTCATGTTTGGGAAAGCTCAAATCAGTTGACAAAAAGCGACCAATGGCAGCATGCACTGACCGATCAACCAGTATTTCCTGAAATGACAGTGTGTTTCTAAGTATATCCTTATGAGCCACGTTATTTCCTGAAATGATAATGTATTTCTAAGTATATCCTTCAAATGTTACTCGAAGTAGTTATATATATATATATATAGGAATGATCTAATGAGCTCAAGTGCTCGTCTTATGCTAGGCACCAGTAACATGTCATATTAATTAATTGGTAAATAATAAATTTGATTCAAATGTTGAGATCCACCAATGAATTATTTGGGGCCGGCTAAATGAATTATTTTTCCGTCATTCCATTAGGTTCAACACCAGAACCATATCTAATGCAACTAGAGATATCCACAACTTCAAATATGTCAAAAGAAAATACAATTATGATTGGTTTTGCAAACATGCACAAAGAAGAATAGAACCGATAAACAATTGACAATTCTTCAAAGGTCTCACGAAAAAGGACAATATTATATCTGGTCACCCAGAAGTATGAGTAACACTGGAGTAGCCAAATTTATTAAATAAAGAAACTTGTGCTCAACGAAACAGATTAGAGGAACAGAAAATTATAAGTACGGCAAGCACATTGCGAAAGGGTATACTTCTTCATTACGTTGTTTCTCAGTAGAATTTTATCCTATCAAGGGACAAAATGGAGAAGTGCAAATTAGGTTTCTTCCAGGTAAAAAGATAAAGTGTTCAGCTATATAAGATCGAGTAGATATCCCACTTATATTAATCTTTTGTGATCATGACTTCAAGAATTGACAACATGTTATCACTAACAACATCCTCTTATCCTATTAGTATCAACCGAAGCTTTTAGAGCAATTTCATGGGGGTGGGATATTTTAACATAATAGTTCCAGGTTTATAAAGTGAAAATCAAGGTAATCATGCCTTAATTTCATTAATCATTTCATGCTATTTTTCACAGAAGCAGATAATCAAAGAAACGATCAAAATATCATGAAGTTCAAGAATTTTATCAAAAACCACTAGTATAAGAAACTATGGTTCAATGTTTATATTAACCAAATACCAGATCATAAGCATCATATCCATCACATTTGGATGCAATATCTAACAACACATCATCGGAACATTGCAAGGATCGCTTCTGGATCTCATGCTTCAATAAAGCAGAACGTTCTGAGGCACCTGGAGCAGGCAGCTTAACATGAAAATCAAACCTCCCTGGTCAAATAAATTTGTAGGTGTAAGAGCAGGTTATCATAACACTGAATATTTGAGGCAGAAACACAGAATTTGTTACCATGAAAACAAAATGAACATCTTGTTTTCAGAATGACTAACCAGAAGAGCTCAAGCTCTGTGGAATATTAGATAGGGACTGCGCACAAGCAATGAAAGCAATGGGGCCAATTCCACAAGCAGTCCTGCTTTTTTCCTGGTTTTGCAAAGCCAAGCCATCAGTATAGAGCTACGTGTGAAATCTTAAGATTATCATGCTAAAATGTGCCATTTTCAAAGAGATTTGTGACAAGTGTAAGTTACGCAAACTTTAAGCCAGACATAGAAATAATGATTAGCATCTTTAAATCTTTTTAGTCAGTATATTCAACCAAATAATCAGAACAGGCAAGATAGTAGAACTCAAAAAGCTACAGGTATCAGTAGGCGGAAAGTTTCCAACTAAAGAGGTACAGCCAGCTATTAATAGATCATAAGGAAGTTATGGCAGAATAATCTGAAAACTCATGATCACCAGTATCCTAGTAATCTTTCCTTTCAAGTCAGCAGACAGATAGAATGGAAATGACCTGAAAGCATGTCCCACCAGATGATGGGAGCTTTGAGTTGAACGTCATCAAATGACAAAATGTGTTAATCTCTTCTTCAGCATCTTTGAGTTAGAGAATACAAGATGCTGGAGAGAATTAATGCAGAGTCAACTATTGCTGATAACATAATCCAGCAGAAGTCTTCTTTATTTATCATATGCATTTATATATGTTTGAAAATCACGAATATTGAGTAGTAATTTATTCTCAGGAAACCACATCTAGTAAGGAAAAGGCATGGTTCAGACTCTAACAAAGCAAAAAAAGGTAAGGCTTTTTTTTCCAATTATCTGAAAGTCACATCACATTTATATCATGATTAATCAGTAGGTCAAAGATAATGCAAATATGAAGAAGCTCCGGTTCAAGCACTACAAAAGTTAAATGACCATAAGAAAAGCCAGAACTAATTAAAAATGGGGAGGAAACAAGGGTCTTGCCTCATATTCATCTAATATATCGTTAAGAAATTCTATGAGTGCAACTGAAGAGGATGAAGGTTGAGATCCTTCCAGCTCCAAGGAAGAGGCAACGATGCTATCAAGATCATCTAAGATGATGACAGAGGGCGAATGATCTAAAGCTTCAGATATGTAGCTGGAAAGTGCCTGACGAATGCTTGGAGGCTTCTCTAAAGCAAGTCTGGAACAAGGTACAAAAACTCTGCAGCAGGAAAACCATTATAATAATGAAATTGTACGACTTTGCCAAGTACACAAACTCATGTAACTATAAAAATGAGGTTCCCACGAAGTGACAAGGCACAAGCAGGATGTTTGATGTCGCCTCAAACCATATTATTATGTCCCAAACATGATCCTAGGAGGAAAGAAAGTAAAGGAAACATTTGCATGCAAATTTCCTTACATGTGTGCCAAGATGTCTTCATGTCCTTCAACAGACGTCGCAGAGACTCTGGCCAATAACGTTTTTCCTGAACCCTATATGTCCGAAATGCACGACAGATAAGAAGATATCAATGAGAGTTTCTTAGTTAATTTGATCCATGCTACAATATGTTAACTGAATTATTTTGCCTTCTTGTATCAATTTCAGAGATCAGGGATCGTAACTCATTCCTTCAATATAGACAATTGGACAGTGTGCATAATGACAGAAAATGAACCTTAATTAATTTGTAAACGTGCTGTGAATACATCATTGTGTTTCACAGGTTGCCTTTGTATTAATTACTTGCAGTGGCTTAATCATATAGATAAAGAGTGTAAAACAATAGATCAATAAAATGAAACAAAGAAAATGTTGAAAGTAATTTTTCTGCAACTGCTCTGTACTTTTCACCCTTTCTATCACCTACCAAGAACTTAGTTATCTCCTAAAGTCTTCAGAGCTTGTCAGCAAAGACACAGACATAGGAGATACTAGCGTTCATTCAATTTTCCATATAAGACAGAAACTTAGTACTATTTTTTTCTGTTGGTGATCTTGCTGACATATTAGACAGAAAGGGATGAAAGAAATAGAAAAGTGGATCTAATCTTCACTAGTATTCATCAGCTGTCCTTTATCTATCTTCATTCCCCACCCCCATGTCATAGTTCCCAAACCCTATAGCATCACAGAACTCCTCAAGCTCGAATATTGAACCTTCGAGAAAGCAACATAGGAAATAATTGAGGTAAAAGCTCAAAGAGCTCAAATGTTTCCATTTCTATCCAACATATCAACTCAAAAATAAATAAATAAAAAATAAAAGGAAAAAAGAAAATCACAACTTTAGCCTTCATTGGGAAGAATTTATAGACAGTTTAATTTATAAATAGATAGAAATGAGTAAAGGATAAGTAGATGGTACTTGTGGGTCATTGGAATTCGTGGTTGAAATGAAGTTTGACCATTTATATATGATTTATAAATTTTACCAACGGAGGCTTAATAGTGAAACTTACTGGGGGTCCGTAAATAAGAATATGCCCCGGCCTTGGAAGATTGTAAGTACTGAACAGCATCCCAGAAGTAGGAGATAACAAAGCAGTCAACCCTGCAGGTTACGCACAATTTCAGAAAAGGAAGATCAAGGAGTACGTAAAAAGTAGCTCATTTTGTGGTCAAACACAAACATTACAATCATATGTTCCATATTCTATTTGGTAACGCTGAAATGAAAATTTTAACTTAATGTTCAAACACTACAACTAGACCCCTCATATCGGGGGTGGAAGTACCTGGAAAGACATGCTCACACTTGTAAATCTTTTTATTTATTTTATATGTATTTCACCTACTGCAATCAATATGCATGCATTCGCCCTGAGGTGAGGGATGTGGACTACTTTGCACTTTTACATAAGAATGGTCTTAGAAAAGCAGCACATCATCAGTTGATTATAAGAAGTGAAATCCTTGGTGACGAGATAAATATATACCGTGTTGGAAGGTTGGGAGGAATGACTAGAATCAGTCATTAAAAGGTGAAGGGTTAAAGTAGGTATTGAAATATAGATCATTCCCCATTTCCCTTTCTAGGAGAGTACTTATAGATACTTGAGAGGTACATATATTCAGAATCATACGAAATTCATTCTTCAAAAGCATCCCCAGGAAATAGGAACCTCCACACACTCAACAAAAGCACCATAATTGTTTATGCTCAGAAGAAAACTCAAACGACCACGCTCTCAGTGTGAGCTTTTGAGTTTCGCGTGTTTACCATTTCACCACCAAGTATTGAGATATAGAATCAATCATTGTACCCCCTTCCTTAAAAGTTATAACTAGCAAAGTACCTATAGATACTTCCAAGTAAAGGATATTAAGGACCAATAATGATGCTCATTTTCAAAAGCATCCCTGGAAAATAAGACCTCTAAAAATATAAAAATAAATAAAAAGACGACATTTCATATATTTTACTTCATCTCATCTTCAAGAATGTTTAATAACTTCCAAGAATAATAGAGCCAGAAGGTGGACAAGATGCCACCATTCCTGGGGGAATAAAGTCCGCCTCCTCATAGTAGAGCAGAAAATTATATTGATAGTCATCAAAAAAAAAAAAATGATGAGAAAATACCTACTATTATTGACATCAGATGCAGCTGAACCCATCCAATCTAACGAGGAAACTGTCATGCCAAGAGTTCTATCAGAGGGCGTTTCTTGGACAGCACGAATAGATACAGCATCACCCAATTGCAGCTTTTCAAGCAAAACATCTAAATTTCTCAAACTACTTTTGTCCCTGCTTTTTTCATCAAATACAAGTTCGTATGCATCAAGACTTTCACCATGCAGAGAATCGTCAAAGAGTGACAAAACATATAGGACATCAACATCTGGTTCTTCAGTTTGATTCCTGGTTTTTGGGAAATGGCCATTAGGTTTTTGTACATTACCATGATTGGCTAGTCTGTAACCCTTCACTTTCAAGTGAATTAATGATTTGTTTCCAATAACCAAAGAATTTATATCTAACCCTGTACTCAAAACTATGGAATCAAGTTGAGCTTGACACCATGCACGCACAAGAGTAGATACAGCCCTTTTAGTTCTGGCGCTGGTATCAATTTCTTCAGTCCCATTGCCACAAGATTCAGCAAACAGAGACGCAAAAATCTTCTCATGGGTTGACCAACCTCCAGCACCCATTTCAGTATTTGTGTTAGTCCTGAGAAGCATGTCTTTTGTTTTATTATTATTGTGGCCATTTCGAAATTCTGCACCATTATTTGCAAAAGCTTGCTTCTTTGGAAATGACTTCAATTGGCAAGGTGAAACTGAAACTGAAGGAATGTCTTTCTTCGCGTTAATGTTGTATCTCTTCACATCCACCACTGAAAGCCAAAAGAAAGTATTTCATAAAAAGGCTGCGCTTGACAAATTTAAGAAAAAAGAATGGGGAGGAAGGATTTAGGGTGCATAGAAACATTTACAGGGTAAAGAGATAAAAAGATATCGAGAAAAATTCTTCTTTCAATCTCGAAGATAACAGCTGAACAGACTGAGTTCAAGTAATTATGAATGTCTAGGTAAATGCTCTAGAAACAATGGATGGCTATCTCAATATTAAATGAAGAAAAATGAACCCTAAATCAAAAATGATAAGTTTTTTAACTGGAAGATGTGATTCAAGTCTTTATTACAGTAGTATAACAAATTCAAATCTATGTTAAAGTATTCAGCTATGAAGAATCAAATTGCCAAAAGATAGCAAATCTAGAATATGAACCGAGAGATGAACTTGCCTGTAAGGAATAAGTAGATGGGTAATAGTTGTTTCTTAAGGTACATCAAAATGTTATTGCTAGTCATGTATAAGCATACTTGCAGTCTTATCACATTTCTTCCCGAATTGTCCATTTTTTATTCATGAGAGTGACATAAAACAATAACATGCAAGTATATATCTAACTGGCCGAAAACGAAATTCCATTGCAGGAAATATGTGATATTATACAATAAAATGCAGCGACACAAATATTGCAAAAGCAGTGTTTGAATATAGAAACGATGATGTGCACAGAATAAACATACATGAATGTAATCCAGCTCCCAGATAAAGTCGAAGAGACTGGGCAAGCATTACGTGTCCTCTTGCCACTGACTCTGAGAATAATAGACGAACAATGGCTCGATGGTTATCGTGCCTATCAGCAAGAATTCCACCATTGACTTCCTTTTCAGTGGAACTGCTTTTAATATGTGGACCTTCTATTTCATGATTTTTCTTGCTCTCTTTTGTTAGAAATCTGGGAGATATCACCACTAACTGGGAAGAACTGAAAGAATATTTTTTTGCTGTTTCTGGATGAATAAAGACAGCAGAAGTGAAGACGACGTCCATCTTGATACCATCCACCTTAAAGTTATGATGAAATCTAGAGTCTGAATTTTGGACTCTCAGTAGTGCTTTTGTGATGGAATGATCTCTCTTTAAAGCTTGTATGGACGAATCTTCAAGAGGATCTGATATCCTTTTGCGTCTCTTTGGGGCAACTGCTACTTCAGTTCCAGGAACAAGTTGGACTGATAACAATCTCACACATCAGAGATAGTTATTCAAAAAATATTCGACCACCTCAAGAATATACGCAATGTAAAATGGGGTTCAAGCATCCAACTACAATCGTCTGTAGAAGCTAATATCAGTAAGTTGACGCACAGAAAGGTATGCAAACATTATACTTAGACCCAAAAAGGTAGTAGCTGAAAAGTACAAAGCAAATTCTGCTGCAAACCATTTATCTTACTTCTTATCATGTGGAAGAGAACTATTAGCATTATTAATTCTAATGCATGTCAGTTTCTCTAACTCTCAAGTCTCCCTTGATACATGAAACCAACTGCTCCACCGACAAGTTCACCATTGTGGATTCAACGATTTAGGCTTATGCATATAATCAATTCAAAATCAAATATATGTAAGAGTATGCATATAGGTCATACAGACTACATGGCACTTGCTCTCACCTTGTCAAAAATCAAAATGGTTAACCAAAGTTGTTACACAACCCCATCACACTCGCATATAACCAACACTAAATTCTCTCATATCCAATATGGAATGATACATAGCCCCTATTTGGATTGGATAAAATCAGATTTTTTAGTAGATTTTGATAAAATTTGGTGAAATGTGTAATTGAAAAGTTGATAAAAGTTGTGGTTCCTGTGAAATGTGTGCCGAAAATAAACTTTGGGGAAAATGGGTTTTAAGAATGGGGGCCAAACAAGTGCATAATAAGCCCCTGTTTGGTACGCATTATGTTTTTCATTCTCATTTTCTACTCATTTTCAACCACACGTTTTTCAATAAAATAATATTTTTCATCACATCAATAACTTTTCTTTCTTTTTCAACCACACATTATCCATTAATCTACTATTTCAGAATACATTCTTTCAAAATAATGTGGCTCAAACACACCTTTAAGATATATTTTGTCAAAAGAACTATCAAATATCGTTATTTTAGGCTCGACGTACAAAATATTTTATCGTGTGAAATTTTCAATAAAATAATATTTTTCATCACATCAATAACTTTTCTTTCTTTTTCAACCACACATTATCCATCAATCTACTATTTCAGAATACATTCTTCCAAAATAATGTGGCTCAAACACACCCTAAGAACCATTATTCAAAATTGAATATAAACAATAAAGTGATCTCAAGGAGTTGAGAAGTAGTAGAATATACTTTACCTACTGGTTTCTTGGGGAAGGTTGAGACAACAAGAAAATTAACAATTGTTTGCCCATGCAACCACAGAGGAAATTTCATTTCTTCATGGACAATGCCGACCTGCATACAGTGAATAGGGGATTTAAAGCCTTCAGTTAGTCTAGAATTTGTCAAATGTGAAAACAAACAGGTTATTTTTCTTTTAACAACATGATCAAGTAGCTCATACCCACTTACTCTAAATTATTATTATTTCAAAGTCAGCAATTAAAAATTAAAGAATAAATAAAACCATATCCATAGCAAGTGGAGATTACCAGTGTCATCTTATTTAATTTGCAAACTAGATAAAATCTTCTCCAAGGCGTCGCAATATAATCGAACACAATCATTAAAACTTCAATTTTTGATGCAAGGACACATAGATTGGCAAGGACACAATTGAGCGAATACCTGCTTCAGAATAGCTTCTTCAGCAAGCTCGGAATTGAGCTCGAGAATCTCCCAATCATCCTCCGTGAGAGGCTCAACCGTCACAAGCGTAGCTTTCAGTAAATTACTAACAATTCGTACTTTAACCACCGTACGGTCGCTCAATCCAATACACTCCGCATACTGCTTAGCAATCTACAACCAAAAAATGCAATTTTTTATTTCACCGCGACTGTAGTTAACAAAAATCATCAAAAAAATAACTGAATTATTAACCAAACTCACCTCAATTGAGGAAGGAGATGAAGAGGATAGGGAACCAGACCACGCCACATGCCAGAGGTTAGCACCGGAGCGAAGTTCAACTGCGAGAATTGGAGGAAGATAACTGGACTGTAGGGCTTGGATGAGTGAGAGTGGGAGAGATACATAACAACTCTCTATTCCCCCTACTACTCTCACCTCAAACTCCATAGCCGTCTCTCTCTACTTTCTCTCTAGGATTTTTCTGTGAATTTTATTATTTATAAGTTTAATTGCAGAGAAGTTTACCTACTGTTCCTTTGTGTGCGTTTTCCAGCTGAAGTTGCCTTATACCACAAGCGACTTCAAGAACAGAATTTGTAATGCGATTTAGAGTAACGAGACAAGAAAGGAGTGGCTTCAGTTTATCCGTTTTATTGGAAAGCGTGAAATGAGGTTAATAGTAGCCGCCTGCAGTTGCAACCTATACAGTGACTGCAATGCCTTTTGAAGATTTGGAATCAAAATTGTTGACTTTAACCCAAAATTCTTGAATCACCGGGGGTTAATTGATATTAAAATATGCACATTTATTTTCATTTTTTTTAATATTGCTTTATTTTCTTTTATTAGATACAATTTAAATTTAAAAACAAAATAAAACATAAAAAATTCGATCCACTCCTGATTTCCTAATAGGACAATACACGCAGGATAAAGTGGTGTGAAACGAGAAGAAGTATTTTGTCCTTCCTATTTCGAAGATTAAAAAAAAAAACCTCTTATGTCCTTACTAAGTTAGCATTCCACTTTGGTCTTCATCCCCACTCAAAAACAAAAATGTGGAATATATGCTAAACAACTTGTTATCTTGATTTATCAGCCTATATTTTTGTATTTGTCTAGGTGTCTTTATGGTGTTGTTTCTCTTGATTAATCAGTGTAGTTCTTCTCTTGGAGTTCGATTGAAGTAAAAAAAAAAAGTGTTTCTTAATCAAAAAACATCTTCTTAAAGTTGTTTGGGAGAAGCTCAATTTGAGATTTTTGAAAAAAAAAAAAAAAAAAAATAAAACCAAA
>CAIGRB010041062.1:51504-61763 GCA_903798255.1 Fraxinus quadrangulata
GAACCCCATTTGTTTGGTAAAAATGATTTTTGTAATATTAAATTTTGAAAAATGTATGGTTAAAAAGTAAGTAAAAATTTTAAGTTAATATATAAAATTATTTTATTGAAAAAATGTCTAATTGAAAGCAAGTTTGAAAATGGAGCTCAAACAGAGAATAAATCTTTTTTATATAAGAACGAGTTCATTATGGATTTTCAAAAACTGTTGGTTTTAATCATGAACTATCTACACGAGGATTGGTTGGTATTTGGTAGTCTTTAACCAATTCTTTAGAAATTCGGTCTTTTAACATCAAAATAGATATAGTGTGGAAATTTGCTCATCAATTTCTAGTTAAATTGGTCATTTCGATCTGATTTTGTAAAATAGATGTACTTGTGTCACTTGGATTTCACATGCCATTGTGCCACTATGTACCTTATGTTTAGCATTCGACTTATTGCTTGCAGCTATCTCGTCACCCAACTTTCAACCCTTCATCGCACTCTTTAAACATTCTTGATTGCTTATTTTGGTTGTTCGTGCAAGTCTTGGAGTTTGTTGTGCACGCGGCAACATTATTTGTAGATATTATTATTTATGACTAGGTAATTACAAAGTGAAGCATTGATTCCTATCCTTGCTAGTGGACTAATTTAGACCCAAACTTGCACTTAATCTTGCCACAAGCATCAAGCAAGTTCACCATTCACATCAACTAGTAATTTTAGTTGTTTTTATGTTGTTATCACTCTTATCAACCTCATCCTGTCAAAAAAACAGTAAATCACTTTCAAATTTCGAGCCAAGAAATGTATGAAGAGAAAGAAAAAATAGTGAGAAAATCCTAATGAAAACGACTTACCGGAGTAGACGATTAACACATTTGTCAATATTTTAGAACATTCGGGGTGTGAGGGTAAACAAGAGTTGCGATAGAAAAATGCAACACAATTTTGGATATAATATTACCTTAACTTTGTGTTGAGGATAATATGACAAAAAAGAATGTTGGGACAAAATTTTTACAATGGACAACAATTGGAATGGAGAATGGCAAACACAGTAATGCTTATAGCACGTGTGACAAAGCTTATAAAGTTTACTTCTAAATAAATTCACTTATAAGTGAAAGAGTAAGTCAAAATATATCATTTTCTTATTAGTGAAAGATAAAAATAAGTTGCTGATGGTAAAGTAAATGTTATCAGGTAAGGCATGCAGTCCCTATCTACAAAAACCACAGAGAAATAAAATCACATTTATTTAAATCCTTAACCATCCATTATGCATATAATTCATTCAAAAACAAACGATAAAATAAAATTAGATCATTGCGGGTCGATACTGAACCAATTTAAAAAATCTTTTCTTATATGCAATCTTGACTGGATCTAGATGGTGATTTCTTTGTCCCCACACACACACACACACCCCAGTCTAGCATCGAATAAGGGAAAAATTATTTCAGTTGCTTGTTTGGAAGTGTGTTATGAATTGACTTTACAGTTTTAAACACAAGGCAAATACGACAAGCTATCTAATGAGGGGCGTCTTTATTTTTTTGCATGCTGGCATCTTAGAATTGTTAAGTATATAATTTAACCCGAGACTGATGTGTGCTGTCACAGGCACCCAAAAATAATACATTAATCTCTAAAAACAAATGCCAAAAATGGGTCTCAAACTGAGACTGAAAATTCGATGCATAACTATTCGATTGGAAATGATGTGATATCGTACTATGACGATAATTCATCCATTTGGTGNCACCAGCGGTTGCATTCAATCTATTTAAACACTCTTCTTAAAATTCAATAACCTCTATCGCAGAAATTCATCAATTCCTAGTGCTTCACAAGTTAAAGAGATCAAACAATTACGAATTTAATGTTTAACTTAGCGATAGATTGTTACAATCAATGAACTAACGAGCCCTCTAACAACTAAGCGCAACAAATCATACAAATAAATGCAGAAGAACATTCAATACGCAAAATATAAATCAAACAATAAGAAAAACTATTTAGATCTCATAATATGTGGTTCCGAGACTTCCGTTTCCTTCGATCAAGTGTAAAAGTTTAGTGAGAATTCATGAATCTAAGAGAGAAATAATGAAGAATGGAGTTTGGAGGCCCCTTTTACGTTCTGGGTCGAGTTTGGTATTTAAAGGATGCAAAAAAAATTGCATTAAATTGATACCAAAACAAAAATAAGGAAAATTGGATCTTTTAGCCTTAAGGCATGCACCTAGTGCAACTTAGGGCGCGTGCCTTGGGAGGTTTGGAAGCCTCAGGAGGGGCATTTTTAATCTGAGGAACGTACCTCTTCTACAGGCGATGGCTCGCACCTCGCCTAATTTTCGGCAGCTAAATAGCTCTCAATATTTGACCGAATTATTTACATACATGTGATAATAAATATGTGACAATTATAAGGTTTTGTTTATGTGAAAAATAAATCGGTCCATAGATAAATTTATTGTTTGACATAGTTTATTGTCAATATTTGATTACTACATCAAGAGTATCATTTACAAGTTGGTATTTCTGTCAAAACACTAAATATCAATGATGTGTTAGGTCTTTTATGATGGGATTTACCATTATTTGAATTAATTAATTGTTTAATACAAATTCTAATGTGAACATATTTATTTGGCTTTGTTCTCTATACAGTTAACTCTTCTGCTTCTACAATATTTGCTAACATCAACTCTATTCTTGTGCTAAATGGAACCAACTTTAAGGACTGGAAAGAAAATGATCAGATCGTTCTTGGCTGCATGGACTTAGACCTTGCGTTAAGAACTGAACAACCCACTGCACTTACGGATAAAAGTTCTGCTGATGAAAAAATGGACTTTGATAAGTAGGATCGTACAAATCGTATGAGTTTTATGATCATGAAGCGTGGTATTCCAGAATCATTAAGGGATGCTATGTCCAATACGGTAACTACTGCCAAGGAATTTCTCGTTGAAATCAAAAAAACACTTTGCAAAGAGTGATATGGCTTAAATTAGTACACTTTTGGCGAACTTTGTGTCACTAAGGTATAAAGGTAAAGAAAATATTCGGGAGTACATCATGGAGATGTTTCATATTGCTTCAAAATTAAAGGCACTAAAGATTGAGTTATCTGATAATTTGCTCATGCATTTGATTTTGATTTCTTTTTTTGCACAATTCAATCAATTCAAGGTCAGTTATAACCGTGTGAAAGAAGAAGAAAGACTGAAATAAGATAGGATTGAAAGTGCTCACTTGGCTAGTACCTCTAAGGACAAGTTCAAGAAAAGAAAGAATAAGGAAATTGCACTCGGTCCGACTCAAAAGAAGCAGCAAAAGCCTAAAAAAGATGAATCATCTGGCTGTTACTTTTGTGGAATCCCAGGACACTTGAAAAATGATTGTACCAAATACCACGCTTGGCGTGTAAAGAAAGGTACATTACTTACTTTTATTTATTCTGAGGTTAATTTAGTTTCAGACCTAGACATACTTGGTGGATTGATTTCGGTGCCACTACTCATATAAGTGTCTATGCAGGGTTGTCTGAACAGTCAAAAGCCAAATGATACTAAAAGATTCATCTATGTGGGCGACGACAAATCAGTAGAAGTAAAGACTATAGGGAATTTTAGATTATTATTAAAGACCCATTTTTATTTGGATTTAAAAGAGACTTTTGTGATACCATCTTTTAGACGAATTTGGTTTCTATTTCTATTTTGGACAAATTTGATTATTCTTGTTCATTTTGAAATAATAAATTTAGTCTTTTTCTTGATTTAAATCTTGTGGATACCGATTATTTATCTGGATATGATAATCAATACTTGCTTAATTTGGTTGCCTCTTATAATGAAACATTGCATGTAAATTCACGAGGTATTAAACGTAAATTAACTAATGAGAATTTTGCTTCATTATGGCACAAGTATTTATGTTACATTTTTCAGAAGAGAATAGAAAACATTATGTCAGAAGAAATTCTTGATTCCCTTGATTTTTCAGATTTAAGTATTTGTGTAAATTGCATTATGGGATAACAAACAAATATAAGGAGATTAGGTGCCAATACGACTTCGGACGTCTTCGAACTAATTCATACAGATATCTGTGGGTCATTCTCTTCAGCTTCTTGGAATGATCAACACTCATTTATTACGTTCATAGACGATTATTCCTATTATGGTTATATGTATCTCAGTCATGAGAAATTACAACCAATGGATGTGTTTAAGGATTATAAGGTTGAAGTTGAAAATCAACTCAACAAAAGAATAAAACACATTAGATCTGACTGTGATGGTGAATATTATGGGAAATATAACGGATCAGGAGGACAACGTCCAAGCCTTTTGCTAAATCCCTAGAGGAATGTGGAATCGTCTCACAGTACACCATGTCGGTTCTCCTAGAATGAATGGTGTTACTGAAAGACGAAACAGAACACTTAAGAACATGGTAAAAAGTATGATTAGTCATTCCACCTTACTAGAATCTCTCTTGGGAGAAGCATTAAATATTGTAGCTTATATTCTTAATAGAGTTCCAAGCAAAGCAACTGTCAAAATCCCTTATGAGCTTTGGACATGCAAAAAGCCTAGTTTAAAACACTTACACATTTGGGGTTGTCCATCTGAGGCAAGGCCTTATAGGCCATCGAAAAAGAAACTGGATTCCAGAACCGTCAATTCCTATTTTATAGGATACTCTGAAAGGTCAGGGGTTACAAATTTTATAATCCCACTATCATATCAATTTTCGAAACGGGAAATGCCCAGTTTTTTTAGGATGTGGAGTTTGTGGGGGGGAGGGGGATAAAGGTAGGGATTTTATCTTTGAGGAGACATCCCTCCTATTGCAATTGATAACGATCAGGATTAGGGACAAATTCTAACTCCATATCTTATTCAAGAAGCTATTTTGGATCGAAACAATATTTCAGAACCCATCAGAAGAATAAACTCAACAACCTCAAGAACAAATGCAATTAAGTAGATCCACTAGAGAAATGAGAAATATAATTCCGGATGACTTTATAGTATTTCTCCAAGAACGTGAGGATAGCATTGGATTGATGGAAGAAGATCCTATCAACTTTCATCAAGCAATGAAAAATAATAGTTCTCAAAAGTGGATTGATGCTATGGATGAGGGAATAAAGTTCATGAAAGACAATGACGTTTGGGAACTTGTCACATTGCATGAAGGTACAGAACCCATTGGTTGCAAATGGATATATAAAACCAAGAGGAATCCGAAGAGTAATGTGGAAAGATATAAGGCTCATCTTGTTACAAAGGGCTTTACTCAAAGGAAAGACATCGAATATAATGAGATTTTTTCTCCAATTTCAATGAAAGACTTTTTCAGNTAAAGAAATCCATTTATGGGCTTAAGTTGGTTTCCTGTAATGGTATCACAAATTTTATCAAATAATTATTTCATTTGATTTTGAGATGAATTCAGTTGATAATTGTGTATATCACAAGTTCAATAGGAGTAAGCACATTTTTGGTATTGTATGTCGATAATGTACTACTTCTCTACAATGACATAAACTTATTGTACGAAACCAAGAGATTTTTGTCATAGAATTTTGAAATAAAAAAATCTTGGTGATACCTCTTTTGTATTAAGGATATAGTTACACAAGAATAATTCTTGGTGTATTTTTGGATTATCACAAAAGAGTTGTATCGATAAGATTCTTAAGAGATTTGAAATGCAGATATGTAATTTAGGCAATATCCTTATTGTTAAGGGAGACAAGTTTAGTCTCAATTAATGCCCCAATGATAACTTCAAAGAAAATGAAATACAGGAAATTCTCTATACTTCAGCAATTGAGAATTTAATGTATACTTAAGTTTGCACACATTTAGATATAGCATTCATTGTTAGAATGTTAGGTAGATATTTAATTAACTCTGGGATGGAAATTTGGAAAGCAGCCATTAGGTTATTCGGTATTTATAGAGAATTAAAGATTACATGATCACATTTAGGAAAATTAGACCAATTGAAGATCATTGGATATTCTGATCATAGAATATGACTGCAAAATATTGTTACTAGGCTGCACATTTTGGATAGATTTGAAAGACCATTTTAATCATTCTGTGATAATAAAAGTCTTGTATTTTAGAACATGATGATATCAAAGTTTATAAACATTAAACTCCTAGTTGTCAAATAAAGAATTCAGCGTAGTTAGATTTCTATAAAGCATATTAGGACAAACTCCATAATCATGAATCCATTTATTAAATGGCCACCACCCAAGGTCTTTCATGAGTATAACACTCATATGTGTGTTGCATCTTTTGATGATATGCCAGTTTAGTGAGAGTTTGTATTTGAATATTGTCTATTTTAGACACATATTTTTATTTCAGAAATAAAGTATTTAATTCAGTTCCACTCTGATTAAAATTTATGGTTTATCTCATTAAAGAATAAAGTAGGACTAGTTGGAAATATGTATGATTGGATCACATTACATGTAATCTTCATACTACACATTCACACTTGATCTATGTCATTTGATTGTGTTGATATACGTGATCATTGAGGATTCATCATCATATATTGATATAATCAATAGACGAGATTATTTGGAGATACTTTTGGTTATAATAGCAAAAGTTTTGAACTCAAAAGATTTTATACATTTATAAGATAACATATATGACCTAAGTGGGAGATTGTTGGAAAATTATTAAATCTGCCATGTGGGCCGACATATTCAATTAAATGTGTATAAATGATATCTTAAAGTTAAGTTCAAAATTTAAGTGATCTAATAAAGAATTAAGTAATTGGGTTTTGAGTATCCAAATAAAGTGTGGATCGGATTATATGTGTAGAGACCGGATCCATTAGGGTTTGTATTTAACAATGGGTCGAATACATATGGAAACTATATATAAAGTTATAGTCCCCAAATCATATACGAACTTCTCATTCTTTGTCACATCTCATCAACACTAGAATATAAAAGAAAGTATATTGTTGAGGAAGATCCATAAACCCACAATCAAGAATCAAGAAGATGTTTGGAGCAATTAAATTGAAGATTTAAATATCAAAATTCATTACTTAAGATACAAATTAATAGATCAAGGAATGTTTCGCGTTAATTAAATTTTCTATGTAATTTGACATGAAAATCTTGATAATTATGTAAACTTTATAAAATATGTGGGTCATTCTCTTCAGCTTCTAGGAATGATCAACACTCATTTATTACGTTCATAGACGATTATTCCTATAATGGTTATATGTTTCTCAGTCATGAGAAATTACAATCAATGGATGTGTTTAAGGATTATAAGGTTGAAGTTGAAAATCAACTCGACAAAAGAATAAAACACATTAGATCTGACTGTGATGGTGAATATTATGGCAAATATAACGGATCAGGAGGACAACGTCCAAGCCTTTTACTAAATCCCTAGAGGAATGTGGAATCGTCTCACAATACACCATGTCGGTTCTCCTAGAATGAATGGTGTTACTGAAAGACGAAACAGAACACTTAAGAACATGGTAAAAAGTATGATTAGTCATTCCACCTTACTAGAATCTCTCTTGGGAGAAGCATTAAAAACTGTAGCTTATATTCTTAATAGAGTTTCAAACAAAGCAACTGTCAAAATCCCTTATGAGCTTTGGACATGCAAAAAGCCTAGTTTAAAACACTTACACATTTAGGGTTGTCCATCTGAGGCAAGGCCTTATAGGCCATCGAAAAAGAAACTGGATTCCAGAACCTCAATTCCTATTTTATAGGATACTCTGAAAGGTCAGGGGTTACAAATTTTATAATCCCACTACCATATCAATTTTCGAAACGGGAAATGCCCAGTTTTTTTAGGATGTGGAGTTTATGGGGGGGAGGGGGATAAAGGTAGGGATTTTATCTTTGAGGAGACATCCCTCCTATTGCAATTGATAACGATCAGGATTAGGGACAAATTCTAACTCCATATCTTATTCAAGAAGCAATTTTGGATCGAAACAATATTTCAAAACCCCCTATAAACAATCAAGAGATTGTTTCAGAAGAATAAACTCGACAACCTCAAGAACAAATGCAATTAAGTAGATCCACTAGAGAAATGAGATATATAATTCCGGATGACTTTATAGTATTTCTCCAAGAACGTGAGGATAGCATTGGATTGATGGAAGAAGATCCTATCAACTTTCATGAAGCAATGAAAAGTAATAATTCTCAAAAGTTGATTGTTGCTATAGATCAGGAAATAAAGTTCATGAAATACAATGACGTTTAGGAACTTGTCTCATTACCTGAAGGTACGAAACTTATTGGTTGCAAATGGATATATAAAACCAAGAGGGATTCAAATGGTAATGTGAAAAGATATAAGGCTCATTTTGTTGCAAAGGGCTTTACCCAAAGGAATGTATCGATTACAAAGAGTCTTTCTCTCCAATTTCAACGAAAGACTCTTTCAGGATTTTAATGGCACTTGTGACACATTTTAACCTTAAGCTACATCAGATGGATGTAAATGCGGCGTTTCTTAATGGTGACATTGATGAGATGATATATATGGTGTAACCGAAAAACTTTGTGTTAGGAGACTCAAAGAAAATAGTTTGCAAATTAAAGAAATCCATATATGTCCTTAAACAGGCTTCCCGTCAATAATATCACAAATTTCATCAAATAATTATCTCGTTTGGTTTTGAGATAAATGTGGTTGATGATTGTGTATACTACATGTTCAGTGGGAGTAAGTATATATTTCTGGTACTATATGTCAATAACATACTACTTACCTGCAATGATATAGGCTTATTGTACGAAATCAAGAGATTTCTATCAAAGAATTTTGAGATGAAGATCTTGGTAATGCCTCTTTTATATTAAGAATTCAGATACATCGAGATCGTTCTCGATGTATTCTTGGATTATAACAAAAGAGTTATATTGATACCGTACTTAAGAGATTTGGGATGTAGGATTGCAAATCAGGTGATACCCCTATTGCTAAGGAAAATAAGTTTAATCTCAATCAGTGATCTAAGAATGNTTAACTTTGGGATGAAAATTTGGAAAGCAGCCATTAGGCATTTATGTATCACATAAATGGCATAAAATTTATCACATACATTTATGTATCACATAAATATTACAGTCATTACTTTCTCTATATATAATTAATTCTTCCTAACCATCATTTTTCTTTTTCTTAACAAGAAACAAAAGTCACAATTTACTGTCACTACTTTTTCTAATGCTCTCATCGTAGGTCTTACACTTATTCGTGAAGTTGTTGCTAAATGCACTAATATCATTTCTCTCTCTAGATTCTTATATTTCGTTTTATTTGTCCATTTTTTTCAGTATCATTATATTGATTAATGTATTAATTAAACTAATATTTCTCTATATATTATATAATCTGGTTTGGATTTTCTCGATCCACTTATTTTTATTTTTTTTATGTTTGTGCTGAAGTTTAAATCTTGTATTTTGCCTTTAAATTTTATTTTATTATGTTTAATTATTTTTTAATTGTATTTAATTATTTTCAAAATCAAAATCAACAATTAATTTTAACCACGCATTTTATAGGACCCACAGCTTCAACAACGCGTTCCATAAACTTTTATCAAAATTTGTTAAAAATTTGATTTTAATCTTTATCAGATAAGAACTTAATATTCATAGGGTCCATATTTAAAGTTGTCACAAGTCCCATAAAATATCAGGGTCGACCATGATTCCTTGCATAGCTAAAAGGTGCATTGAAAGAAAAGAACATCGATTACACATCATTCCATGTTAATCCTACTACTGGCAAGAATTTCGATTCCAATTTTTTCGGGTTAATCCAAGTGCAAAACTTCCTGTTTTTCAGAATGATTTACACATCTTATAAGGTTAATTACATGATTGCTCACCGAACTTTACGCAAGATTTTCAGAAGGTCACTGAACTTTAAAAGTTTCATTGGTGGTCACTAAACTTTACAAATGTAACCTCATCCATCATTAAGAACTTTAAAAATTTCCACATTAGTCACTGAATATCACAAAATCTAATCTCATCCATCACTCAGTGATTAATGGGAAAACTTTTGTAAAGCTCAGTGACTAAAAGAAAAACTTTTGAAATTCAGTGATCATCTGAAAACCTTACGCAAAGTTCAATGACCAATCAAGTAGTTAACCGATCTTTATTTTTTTGTAGTCTTTTTTTCTTTTTTCCCTTTTCTAGTACACTTA
>CAIGRB010041082.1:19305-43921 GCA_903798255.1 Fraxinus quadrangulata
AATAATAGAAAAATATCACCCAGATCATGAAATTAATTAAAAGATGTTGATCTTCAAACCCAAGGGTTGAATTCTTCAATTCTTGATGTAATTGACCTTCAATTCCTTGCTGTGGGTTGATCTCATCTCTCAAATATAGCAATTGGCCTCTTGTTCTTGATGAATTTGATGAAACTATGGTGTATGAAGAGGCAAGAGAGGTTTTTTCATGTGTAACCCTCATTCTCTATTTATAAGAGCCAGAAAATAGGTCAAAATTACGTCCAATTTGATTTTCAAAAGAGTTTGAATCGCGAAAGAAAACTAAATATTCTTCTGCGAAAACTGTCCATGCACGCGCGCCATTTATTTCCTTGCTCGCGCGCAGTAGAACCCAAATGCTCTCGGGTTGGGGAAAATAAGATGTTGCGTGCGCGCCCAGGTTTGTCCCTAACAGTTTTCGATATTTTGGCTATAACTATCTCTACGGGTATCTGATTGAGATGATTCAAAATGTGTTGGAAACTTAACTCAATGGGCTACAACTCTTCTTCAAATACAATGTTTCCAATTCGAATGTTTTCTATCCAAAAAATGGGTATCAAGTTGAGACTAAAAATCCGTATCATAACTTCTTCGGCTGGAAATTGATTTGTGAAAATACTTCCACTATATTTCACTCATTTGACCTCCAATTACATCCAATTGATCCTATATGATCTTTAATAATTTTTTTCTGCTCCGAATCAACTATTGAATGTACACTTTGGTCCCCCAAACTTTGAATTTCCTTAATTTTCGTACGTTTTTCGTTCATTTCTTTCAAATCCACCAATTTGCATTGAGTTCAACCTAACGAACATAATTAACACAAAATGAAGTTATAACTCATTCATACCACTAACAAATACTCTAATTTAATGGTCTAGATAAGTGTACAAAATACACTTATCAACGACCATAAATGTCAAGATAATCTAGACAGCATTAGAACTTCAAGTAACCGGCCATACAACTCCCGTATATTCGAGTTCAATTAATATAAACCCCATCTTTATTGCATCACCAATGACACAACCCTTATTCAAATCAATTCTCCAAGTTTTGGAGGAAATTAGTGAAAATATAAAGGTTGAACTATGTGAAATTAGGAAATGGACAGAATCTTCATTTCAGTTTATTGCGGCCAGGTTTAATTTCTTGCATATTTTTGCACTTTTAACCACATCTATTCATTTCCAAATTTTTACCACACTTCTATAACATATGCGTGAAGGTACTGATGTTCTAAATTTAGAAAAAGTACAGGATCTTCAGCCTCAAGTTCTTTACCTTTTACAAAACACCAAATCATGCATTTTACTATGACTATTTTGAGTTTACATTGTATTAGCATGCCACAAATCAGATTCTAACGTCTTAAAACTCATTTCTACACTTATAACTCTTATATACCTACATTCAAAGTCATAAATATGTGTTCCACTCAAAGTATTACATAAAACAAAGGGTTAAGCAAGTAAAATTCAGCAACTATTCAANTACTATGACTATTTTGAGTTAACATTGTATTAGCATGCCACAAATCAGATTCTAACGTCTTAAAACTCATTTCTACACTTATAACTCTTATAAACCTACATTCAAAGTCATAAATATGTGTTCCACTCAAAGTATTACATAAAACAAAGGGTTAAGCAAGTAAAATTCAGCAACTATTCAATTTCTGTCCTTGGGGGTTTCACTCCAATTCTTGCAATCAATTGTCCCTCTTTTGTTATCATAAAACTATCAAAAACACCCCAAAATGATCTCAAGCAAGTCCAAAGATTCAAAAGGATATAAAACCCTCAAAAACATTAAAAACAATTCTCAAAACCTTGAGCTAACTCACCTGCCCAGAACTTCAACTCCGGCTTCTTGTTTTTGTGCTTCTCTTTGGCTCTTTTGCTTTCTTTTCTGCTTGGAATCAATTGTGGATTATTTGAAGGAGTTAATATTTTATTTAGGAATAGAGATGAGGTCTTTAAGGGGCTTGAGTCGTGAGTAATACTTATGAGTGAAAAAAATGGCTATTAAAAGACAAGTAGCCCAAGCATGCGGTGGTTCTTGGTAGTACAATCTGCTTTTTACGCTTATCCTTGCAGGTCCAAATCAAATGTATTTGACCTATTTTAATGTGTCTAAAACCAAATTTAATTGTCCTATGATCCCAAATAATTTATGTAGTTAATTCATTAATCGTTCATTCGATTCCGTATCTGATTGGCACCCGATTCTCGATCGATTTCAACAATTTGAACCTCAATTTTATAACGTCATATGAACCTTATGTTATTGTATTGCGATCATGTCACTTCAAACCTCATGTTCCAAATATGTTAAAGACCTAATTAGGGTTTAGGGTAACCTTGATCGACCGAATCAAAAGTTTGTAACTTTAATGATAATAATTTCGACACTATAAAAATCAAATTAACGAATCAATATCCAACATCTCGATTAACCTAAATTTCCACCATAGCTTGTAAGATTTACCACCTAGGTCAAGGAGGTCGAAGATTAATACCATATAAAGATATTAGAATCTAAATGATGAAATGCACCATTATAAGAGAGAATAATTATGAACTATTGATGCAAATACAATGGCATTATAAATAGCATGTAATGCATGAATTATATTGGCCAAGTGTGTACATTGGAGTTCAGGGTATTACACATTCCCTTATAAAAATTTCTTTCTAGAAATTTGCTTACCCAAAATGTTCAGGATACTTAACCTGCATTTCATCTTTCATTTCCCAAGTAGCCTCTTCTGTTGACTGATTCCACAATAATACTTAATTAATGAATTTTCTTGTTTCTAAGTTGCTTTACTTCTCATTGAAGAATCTCTACTGGTTCTTCATCAGCCAAATTTGGTTTTATCTCTATCAGTTCATTCTTTAACACGTGAGAGGGATTTTCAATATATTTTCTTAACATGGATGCATGAAATATATTATGTACTTGGGACACTGATAAAAGAAGATGAAGCTTGTAGGCAACATTTCCAATTCTCTCAACATTAAGATACAAACTAATATATCCCAGGCTCAATTTTCCTTTTTTTTTGGAAATTGTAACCCATTTCATTGGTACTACTTTCAAAAATACTTGATCTCCTACTGTGAATTCTAACATTCTTCTTCTTTGATATGCATAACTTTTCTGTCGGGTTTGAGCAGTTTGCATCGCTGATGTGTTTGTGTCACAACTTCAGCCGTTTCACGAACTTTATCTAGATCTAACTGTTTCCTTTTTCCAACTTCATCCCAGTAAACAAGAGACCTACTTTTGCTAGCATATAATTTTTCATAAGAAGCCATTCCAATCATAGCTTGATAATTGTGTTCCCAAAACATTATGTAAGCTTTTCCAAAAGAGAGATAAGAACGTAGAATCTTTGTTAGAAACAATAGATAATGGCACAGCATGAAGTTTAGTTATTTCTTATACATAAAATATACATATCAGCCCATGAAATAAGTGGAACAAATCAAAATAAAATGAGTTGATTAGGTCAATCTACCTATAATAACCTAAATAGTATCGTATCCTTTAGTTGTTTTCGGTAATTTCACCACAACATCCATTGTGATTCTTTCTCATTTCCACTCTGGGATAGGTAATGGTTGTAAGGTTCTTGTTAGCCTTTGATGTTTTGCCTTTACATGTTAACATGTTAAACATTGTCCCATATATTCAGCTATTTCACCTTTCATGTTTTGCCACTAATAACGCAACTTCAAATCTCTATACATTTTAGGAGCTTCTCGATGAATAGAATATAGTGTTGCACGTGCTTCAGATAGAATATCATCTCGAATATTCTCTAGCATTAGGTACATAAAATCGTCCTCTAAACCACATGATACCATTTTTCGATATCTGAAAGTCTGAAACTTTTCTAGAATGTACATCAATTCTTCACCTTGGAACAGTAGCCATCTGCTCATTTTTCTTGCTGAATTCTATTCACCAAAGTTTGTTGAATTCTATTCAACAAAGTTGCTCCTTTCGATACGATTTCAATATTCATTTTTTGCAAGTCCAACCATTCTGATTTTTAAGTCACAATAATAACTGCAATACTAAATATCAATTTTCTACTCAATGCATTAGCTACAACGTTTGCATTACCACGATGGTGGTTCATAACACAATCGTAGTCTTTTACCAATCTAGCCACCTCCCTTGTCTCATATTCAATTCTTTCTATGTTAATAAAATATTTAAACTTTTGTGATCGGTATAAATCTCACACCGCTTGCCATATAGATAATGTCTCCATATTTTAAGAGCAAACACAATTGCGACAAGCTCTAAGTCATGTGTACGATAATTCTTTTCATATTCTTTAAGTTGTCTAGATGCATACGCAATAACTTTATCACTTTGCATCAATACACATCCCAGGCCATTTTTAGAAGCGTCACTACGAACCACAAAGGCTCAAATACCAGAATGGAATCGAAAGGATAGGGGCTTAAGTCAGTCTTTTTTTTTTAATTCCTAAAAACTTTGGTCACAAGTATTTGTCCACTCAAACTTTATAATTTATCTAGTTAATTTTGTTAAAGAGAAAGCTATATTGGAGAATCCTTCCACAAATCTTCGTTAATACTTATATGCACCAATAAAACTCCGAACTTCTGAAGGGTTTGTAGGTCATGGTCAATTATTAATACCTTCTACTTGGATCAACTAATATGCCCTCGCCTGATATTACATATTCCAAAAATACGACTCTATCTAACCATAATCCACATTTCTTAAATTTAGCATATAACAACTTCTCTTTTAAGACATGAAATACTATCCTTAAGTATTCAGGATGTTCTTCTCTAGTACGAGAATAAATAGGGATATCATCAATAAATACAATGACAAACTTATCGAGAAAATCCTTAAATACCCAATTTATCACATCCATACAAGCTACTTGGACATTTGTCAACCCAAACGGCATCACTAAAAACTCATAATGACCATATCTCATACTAAATGCTATCTTAGTAACAGGGTTAGCCTGGCCCAATGCCAACTAGGCCGTTGCCAAGGATCTCAAATTTTTTGGGGCCTCATAAGAAAAATCTAGCCCACATCCATTCACAATCTGCCCCAATGCATAAATAAACCCATGGGTTTTAGCTAGGAGTAGATAGAGGATGAGAACTGTTGATTTATACTCTCCAGTTTCGCCAGTTACCACCGCCACTGGAAAATTACAAGAAGGAAGACACCACCGCCACCACCAGAGGATGCCAAGAAGGAAGAAAAGAGGTGGTCAAAGAAAAAAAGATAAGGAGATGTTCTCTTTGTGTTTCAGTTTTGAATTTTGAATTCATTTTGTATTTTGTGTTTTGAATGTTTGTTTTGAAATTGTTGAAAATACTTTCTTTTTATCATTCTGAAAAATTATTTTTCAAAACATAAAAATGGAAAATGCGTTTACTTTGAAATTTTGAGAATATTTTTTTTATAATATTTTATTCAAGAAATCTGATTATTCAATAAATTTTATTAGTTTAATGTTAATATAGTATTGAATAACATATAAATTTTGAAGTGGGTGAATTTTGAAATAAAAGTGGGATGGGCTTAACCACAAAAGTATCTGAAAAATAAAAAAATAAAGTTAGTCAACCAATAAATGCAAACTTCAGAAAAGATACATGTAGAAATTCATATAACTCAAAAATTCATATATTATCACCGTCAACATTATATTGTTACAAGTTCCACAATTAAAATAGAAAAAAATATCCACCATATTCATGGTACATATATAACAGGTACTAGCACCGTGAACCTACTAAATTATCAGCAGCAAACATGGATATTGATTGTCCAAATTAATGAATCATTAAATGGTAATAACATCACAACAAACTCGAGGAGAAAGTGAGGTCTCAAAGGAGAAATAAGGGTCCAATTCACTTCCTACAGAGCATTAAAATGGTACAAATTGCAACCTGCAAGAGAATCACTCTCAACAAAAGATCATATCACTCACTAACATTCCAACTCAGGAATGTGTTCTCGATGAACAGAGCGAGACCCCCTACATAATTTTTCAAACTTGAAATGCAGTTTTGTGGATCATTGTCTCCTTGTGGATTTGATGGCAACTCTTTCAAAAAGGTCAAGCAGCTTCTCAAAGTTCATAGCCCATGAATTTAGAGTGTCATTACTATCCTTCACAGTCTAGAAAGACACTATACCAACAGGTCTATCGACCTTCGCAACCAATGCCTTGGAAACAACCATTTCAGAAAGATGCTTCTCAGCTTCGTACAGGAAGACATATTATGATATTAAGTAGAAAGAAATTTTCACATTTAAGTGTGGATTATCAATGTGGCTAAAATCATATTTTCTCATACACACAATGTTGGGCATGCTTCTGGAAACACTTTCTAAATGTTTATTCCATTCAATTATAGGGCAAGAAGGTCGAATCTTAAAAAGAGATACAAGATAACAATTGATAAATTAAAATAATTCTGATCATCTCAAATTTAATCCGAGAAACGTTCAGGAAGAAAATTCACTGACAGATCGCATACAACTGAAAGCATATTCTCAATTGATGGCTCTATTAGGAAATTCCAACAAATCATATTCATTAAACAAGCAGCCAAACCTGGATACCAAGACATAGTAGATCTGCAAGCCTCTTCAAGGATATACGTGAGTAGTATTTTGAGACAACAAGGAAAGTTTAGTACAAGTTGCAACCTCCCCTGCACAGTATGTGCATTGTCACTCCGGTCCAACTCCATCCCCAAAACACAACCCGTTTTTGTTTGTACAAAAACGTGTCTCCTTCCTGTTGGCTTCCCTTCCATCCCGTTGGTTCCATTGTACTCCCCATTACCAAGAGAGCTTCTCTGTCACTCTCATATGGCTTCACTTCCATCCTGCTGGCATTTTTTTTCTACAGCATCAAATTGCATCAGCAATTAAAACAATTATAAAAACAACATGATGTCAACTGATTTAATCCGATAATGTTTGGAGATAAAATGACAATGAACAAGAGAAAATAGTAAAGATATAACATCCACAATTTAGATACTAATAACTTTCACATGTGTGCCACTGTGGACATTTAGACACACCCAAGTCAAAGATCAAAGTGAACTTCATTAACAACCAAGTATTCTCCGGTCAAGATTCCAGAACCCATTCTCTAATGTTATGTATGAAGTGGTCGAGAAATCCACTAACATTTTCAAAACCCAAATAAATAACCTGGGTAAAAAGGATAACAACCCTTGAAAATTTCAATTCTTTTAAAAGCTGAAACTTCATGCTAATGCAAGAAAAGACAGCTAAATCAATTTCATCTCTGGACACAAACAAATACATGCTGCATACAAATAAATCGGAATACTGAGAGAATGAGAACTATGGAATTCCCCAATTGATATAACATAACATCTTAAACTAAATTATTCCCGACCATTTGACATTAGAAATTTCACTTTAAAATCCTGATGGGAATTGAACATTTGGAGTAACATAGATTCATCAAATTGGGCTTGACCCATGGTTTGGGAAGATGCACCAGGGAGAGAAGAGACCAACCCATTTGGTCCGCGACCATGGGTCGATCGGACGGCACCAGAAATTGAAAAGTTCGGACCCTGTGCCGAAGGCTTCACGACTGGAGTTTCTGAGTTTAATTCAAGATCTTGAAGTGTTATTTGGAGTAAATTGAGTACATGTCTGGAGCCATCTGAGAATGGTCAATCGAGCGGTGGTAATGCGCGACCTTGGCCATCACCGGAGGTGGAATTTTCGATAGAAACAATTTGCGCCATATTGGCTAAAATTTCTGCTGAATCTGAATTTTTTTGGCTGATTGTTGGTTGGAAGTTGTAGAAGGCAGTGGAGATGATGCTATTAGTGGTCGTGTCCGGTGGGCGTGGTGGCCGGAAGGTGGAGGAGTGACGCTCTATAGTTGGTGGCTCACCAAGGATATATAGGGGTATTGTTTCGTGTTTTGGGGGGTTTTCCGTGTTTTAGGTTCATTTCGGGTTTTTTGCTTGAAAACATCCAAAACGACATTTTGGATTTTCTTTGTAAATTTTAAACTTGTTTTTAAAAACGCGTTTTCAAAAATGGAAAAAAGAACGTGTTTTCACTGTTTTGAAAAATCAAAAATAGAAAACGACTTGAAAATGACAAAGACAACAGACTCTAAGGTTTTTTACTTCTCCATTTTCTTCAATAGTTTGCTTAGGATATTGATTTGTGCCATCCACAAATCCAAATAGATGTTCCCTGTGTTTTCTACTTGGGTATTTGAATTTCCCTGGTCAATTTGTTTAAAAATAATAAATTTTCCCTAAAAACTGCTCATTTTTGTTCTTCTGAGTTACATAAATTATAGGTTTCTGCTAGTGCTAAAATATTAGTATGCTAATTGGTATTGAATAAAGGGAAAAAGAAAAAGATGGGTTCTAGAATTTAGCCCACAATTATTCCAAATTGTTATGAAGTGTGCAAAAGGCATTTTAGGTGGGTGGGTGAAGGTAATTGGATAATTTAAAATGCATTGTGTTCATTAGAGATTTAAAATGCATTAACGGAGTAAGAGAGTTTTGCAATGGGATTAAGGACTACCTGACATTGATTTTTGCACTTGTTATTTGGTGGAACCTATCATCATTGTCGTCTATTTTTTAACATTTTGGTGCTCAACTATCCTTCTTTGCTACAGTTATTTTTGCAAAAGACACTAATATTTGTTAAGTTCGAAGTTAATACCCTAGATAGTCACTAAACTTTCTCAAAAGTTCTCAGGAGGTCATCGAACTTCAAAAGTTCCCTAATTAGTCACTGAACTTTGTCAAAAATTCCCAAGAAGTCACCAAACTTTTCAAATTTGGACGTCATACATAAATAGTTTAGTGACCCCTTAGGAATTTTTTGCAAAGTTGAGTAACTATTTAGGGAAGTTTTGGCAAAGTTCAATAACTATTTAGGGAAGTTTTGAAATTCGGACTTCCTAGAAACTTTTTGCAAAGTTCAGTGACTAATTAGGAAACTTTTGAAGTTCGGTGACCTCCTGAAAACTTTTGAGAAATTTTAGGGACTATCTAGGGTATGCAAGTCGGCCATTCTGAGATTGCTCTTTAGTTTTTTTAACGTCCATACTGGAAATGTAAGAATGTAAACTTCTATTTCGCTGAACCTTACATGAAAGTCGCAGGTGTAGTTATTTGAACTGACTTTTATAAGCCACTCTATTTCTTCTAATAATTTCAATTGTCCTTCTCTAGCGTTATCTCCTTTTCTTTGATCCAACGGGGGATCTCTACTCCTTTATATTCAATAAAATGTATGTTGTATAAGGAGCACCAAGTTAGAATCTTAGTTAGTTCTTTGTTACATTTTGGTTTTATTACTCTATTTTTTTCTCTATTGAGTGCTAGTGGTATCTATTAAATCTTGAGTTCAGTGTAAATGAATGTGTTAGTGCTCTATTAAGGAACTTAAAGAGATTTTCAATTTCCGCCTTTCCTTTAGAATATTCTCCATCTTCACTAACCTTAGTTGTGTATGATGAGCTTGTATAAAACTTAAAATAACACTGCTAGAATTCTTGGGAATATACCAATGGTAAATTGAAGCTGCCAAAACATATTAAAACAGCTGAAAAAAGATAATTCTTCCAACTTTGGATTGACTAGTCTTTGGAGTTAGAGAAATTTTGCTAGAGACATATCTTAAATATAGTTGTAATAGGCTTCCTACAGGGATTTTGATCCTATTAGTTGAGACGAGGAGGAAAACTGGTATAGAGATCATATCGTTGCACTAAAAATTCAAAGGTTCTTTTTCGACCATTAACAAGTGGTCTCAACTTGCTCTGCGACATATTTCTCTCTCATTTCTTCTAAAGTATTGCTACTCTTGTAAAAAAAAAAATTATATTTAAGAACCTCATATTGACTAGGCGAATTATGTTTAAGGGTTTCATATTAATTAGTCACTTATGACCTCAAAATTCTGAGGACCGGCCCTGCTTAGGAATGTCATTTTCCTTTATCTTTAGTTGATGGTATCCAGATCGCAAATCAATCTTCGAGAATATAGCTGCATCTTGAAGTTGATCAAACAAGTCATCAATCATCGGCAATGTGTACTTATTTTAATTTGTTGCCTTGTGTAACCCATGGTGAAAAACTAGGTCTAACAAAATCTTTATCCAACAAGTCATATAATTGTAACTTTAACTCTTTCAATTCGGTTGAGGCCATTCTATATGGAACTTTGGAAATAGGAGTTGTTCTTGGAATCAAATCAATCATAAACTCTATCCCACAATCTGGAGGTATCCCAAGTAGGTCATTAGGAAATACCTCTAGTAATTCTTGTGCCACTGGTATATCACTAAGATCTGGACTGGGTTGTGCTTCAATAGTCATGATACTAATCAAGTAACCTATACACCTACTATCGAGTAACCTTTGTGCTTTCAATGCTGATATAATTGAAAATCTGAAACCCTTTCCAATTCCAATGATTGTAAATGGTTCATCATCCAAAGGTTGAAAGGTTAGTGATTTCTTCTTACAATCTATAGTAGCTTGCTATTTTTACAACCAATCTATACCTAAAATTATATCATTATCTCTCATATCTAACACAATTAAATCTACATAGAGTTCACGATTTTCTATAAGGATAACATGCTCTTAAAATTGGATTGTATAAAATAGTCACACTATAACTGACCTCTTGTATATCAGGTATGCTAGCCATCCTCACTCAGTAGACACAAATGAATGCGTAGCTCCAAAATCAAATAGTACAAATCCTGGAATGCCAAAGATAGAAAATTTGCCGGTTACAATTGTGACCACTAGAAGTACATCCCCTATCTACCCCTATGATCACCAAAAAAGTATCACACCTATGGTGCCAATAATTATATTATCACAAAGGTACAGTCAAATGGTCAATCATCCCATGATAACCAAAGGTACATCCCCTATCTTCCTTTGTGATCACTCAAGAAGTCTCACTTACGATGCCAATAATTATCATATAAGCATACCTCACATGCATTGGTGCCTTAGTAGTGGTCAAAAAAATGTTTAGTAATCTAAATTCATTTTTCAATCATGTCGTGCATGCACATGTAAATGCTCATGAATAGTATACTCAATCAAATTGGACGCCATTATGTTTTTGAAACATGTATTTAATCATCGTGACCAACATACGATATACAATAAATTCATTATCAAAATTATATAAATTTTTCCATAATAATCGATAGAAAATAATTCAACAAATAATATGTTCTTGTATCGTAGTTGCAAATAGATTTTTACTTTTTTTTTTTTTTGTTTTGCATCTTTTTGCACCCTTAACCGCATCCACTCATGTCCAAATTTTGTACCATGCTTCTATAACATGTATGTTAAGGTAATCATGACCAAAATTTAGAAAAAGTACAGGATCTTCAGCCTCAAGTTCGGTACCTTTTACAAAACACCAAATCATGCATTTTACTATGACTATTTTGAGTTTACATTGTATTAGTATGACACAAATCAGATTCTAACATCTTAAAAATCATTTCTACACTTATAAATCTTATATACCAACATTCAAAGTGATAAATATGTGTTCTACTCAAAAGTATTATACAAAAACAAAGGATGAGCGAGTAAAATCCAGAAACTATACAATTTCTATCCTTGGTGGTTTCACTCCAATTCTTGCAATCAATTACCCTTATTTTGTTATCATAAAACTATCAACAACACCCCCAACATGATCTCAAGCAAGTCCAGAGATTCAAAAGGATATAAAACCCTCAAAAAAATAAAAACAGTCCTCAAAACCTTGAGCTAACTCGCCTGCTCAGAAATTCTAATTCCAATTCCAGCTTCTTGTTTTTGTACTTCTCTTTGCCTCTTTTGCTTTCTTTTTTTCTACTTGGAATCAATTGGAGACGAGTTGAAGAAGGGTAACCTTGATCAAACAAATCAAAAGCTTGTAAATTTAACAATCATAATTTCGATACTTTAAAGATCAATCTAACAAATCAATAGTCAACATCTCGATTAACCTAAATTTCCACCGTAGCTTGTAAGATTCACTACCTAGGTTGGGGAGGTCGAAGACTAACACAACATAAAGATATTAGAACCTAAATGATCAAATGTACCATTATAAGGAGAACAATTGCAAACTATTGATGCAAATGTAACTAGATATGTAAATAGTATTAATGCATGAATTATATTGGCCAAGTGTGTAAAGTGAAGTTCAGGGTATTACATTGAACCTGATTTCATTTGTTCAGGGTAAGCTATTCATAGCTTCAACTAGATCTTTGCCAACTTGTAAGACCTTTGTTGTATCCTCTTTGCCAATGGGAAAGCTCTCCACCTATTTAACCACTACAAATTTGAATGTGCATTTGATAATGTGAGGATTGATTGAATAATCATTTTCAAATTTCTCTTCTATCAGACTATCAATTTCAACTATCATTGTTGTGTTTTTACCATAGAGGCTCGTGGAATTGCATCATTTAGAGTAATAAGGTAGCATTCTCGAGTGGACTCCTGGTTACCTTCTATGTAAGCTACTCCCATGGGAGTTGTAAATTTTAAGCACAAATGGCTAGTGGATGTTGTTGCTCTCATTTACTTCAAAGCAAGCCTATCCAAGATTCCATTGTAAACAAATCTACTATGAATGATTATAAAGCTCATATACCCTGAGAATACCCTGGGTTTCGCACCTAGTTCCACAACTAAAGTAATTTGTCTACATAGGACTAAAGTATCTTCTATGAAACCATACAGGGACCCAATGTAGGGGCCCATGTATGATCGACTTGCATTTGATCATATGTACTTCCAAAAAGGGTATTTACCGAGCTTTCATTATCTACAAACATACAATTAAGACCGTTGTGAGCTACTATTAATTTTACCTTGAACCAAGAAACTTTTCGATACTGGTGTATTGGTAAGTATAGTTCCTCTACGAGCTCATTTTTCTCTCCTTGTGGAGGGTTTGCCAATGATAGTATGAAATTCTCTAACTGGTGGTTGATGATAGGAGACATTTTACATTCATTGGCCTTGTCTTCCATGGACATGATTTTCGACCTCTCATTCTATTGTTTTGATGACGCATTCGGTTAGCAAAAACCTTGTGCATACAAATAAGTTGACTCTATAATGGGCGATCTTAATGACTTCAAGACACTCTTCATCTTGATCTCTTGTCTTATGGATTCTGCAGAACTTTGGTTTGAGAACTTTGAAGGTTGGAACATTAGTTTTTACTACCGCCTTCGAAGGAGCTATACAAATAGTGCGCATATTTCCTTCAGGTTCACAACTTTCTTTCTATTCGCCAAACCACATACATGGTGGCCTTGGTGATCTCTATCCAATCATCGAGGTCTTTTCTTTATCCTTTCCATTCGTTCCTACTTTCTTTTCTTCATGTTTTCTATATTTTCTTCTATGAGAATCTCATCCTTAATATAGTTGAGAGCTAATAATATGAAGTATGAATTTTGTTTCAAATATCCCTCCAGAAGAGATTAATTATAGCCCATTACACAGCATCGTATTGTCATTAGACATGCCTTTGCAAGCAATAAGCTAGATACTAAAGCGAGTAAAGTAGCCCTTTAGTGACTCTCCTTCTTCAGCCTTATATCATTTAGCCTAGTGGCAGGTGACACGACCCGTCCCAAAACTCCTTACTAGACTAAAGAAGTGACGTGCGCCGATGATAAGTGCCAGCTAAACACTGGACTCATCACCAAGGCAACTATAACAATACTTTAATTTCATGGCTTCCTTTGAACAAAATAAGATTTTTACGAAAATTTTGACAGAGTCTCTTTTAAAAATGGAACTTTTCTTAATCCTGTAACCATAAAAATTTTCTCAAACACCATATACCAACATCATAATATCAATCACTCGTCCAACCAAAAGCATCTACATCATTATACATCATAACTGCTTCTCAAAAAGATAATAGTAAAGCAGTTTAGTTTACAATATTCCATCGTGATCCTTGGTACATTTAAGTACAAAAATCCCCAAATATGATGTAAATGGTTCGCTTGCTGATTTCATAGTTTAAGCGAAAGAACCTACAATTGGTAGTGGTAATGGCTGCAAAACTATCAAAATAACATTGACTCATGCTCAGTCAACTGCCTCCTATAAGGAAAAAGATTAAGAAAATATATGAGAAGATAATCCCAGTGAGTAGAGCATTTAGAAAATGGTAATACTATCATTTATGTATGTCTATACATTTATACTAAAGATGAAACCGATAATTCCTTTATCATGATGTACTCATTATTCTTGAAATCTGCATCATAATATCGTATAAAATCATAATGCTGGTGCTAAATCATAAATTAGGCTCAGGCTAATATAAAAAAAATGATAATGATTGATACAATAATATGAGTAGGTACATTAGTCGAATTCAGTAAGCTAAAACCATAATCTGAAATCAATAAGCTGAACTGTAAGCTGGATAATGTACACTGCAAGCTAATGATCCATTATATACTGGATAATCACATCAAAATATACCTCATGTAGTCATCTGCTAATGATCTGAAAGCTATAAAGCCATATGCACAAACTGTCTGATCAACACTTCTGTACACGACCGTAGCCCCTCAGTGCACGAAGTGGAGATAAACATAGTCACATTTATACACGACCATAGCCCCCAGTGCATAATAAGTATCTTTACACATGGTCGTAGCCCCTCAGTAGATAAGAGTCACTTTTATACACGGTTGTAGCCCCTCAGTGCATAAAGTGAAAATAACATAATTATCCTTATACACGGCTGTAGCCCCTCAATGCATAATAGGTACCCTTACACACGGCTGTAGCCCCTCAGTGGATAAGAGTCACTTTTATACACGGCTGTAGCCCCTCAGTGTATAGAAGTCAAATACATTATTTTAGTACACGGCCGTAGCCCCTCAGTGCACTAGAGTAAGATAACTACATCGGGTATTTTCTGATTGTATCAAAACAATCATGCTCATTTACTAATTTCTCGAAAATAAGACATTTCATGTCACTAATATGCTTCTCTAAAAATATGGAGTCATTTCAACATTCATATTAGATAAACATGATTATAAGTTATAAGTTAAAAAATTTCTTTTTAGAAAAGTAAGTTATCCACTCACAGAAAAAAGTTACAAACTATGACGTTCGATAAGCTTTTCCAATCTCTTCGTCACCACCATAATTCCAATGAAAGCTAACCACTCAAGAGGCTTGAAATAGAGATCACAATTCTTTCCAATGCCCCTTCTTCTTCTCCTTTTTTTCTTCTTCCTTCTCTTCTTCTTTTTCCTTTCTATTTTTCCCCTTTTTCTTCTTTTTCCCTTTCCCTTTCTCGATTTCTCTCTTCTCTGTTAGCTGCATGAGAGTGTAAAATGGAAAGAGAAAAGGATTTTAAAATTGCTAATTATTGGGATATTAAGTCACAATTGCAAATGAAGCCCCCCACATTTCATTTGATGTATAAGTCCCCAACTATAAATTCTAATCCGTCTTAATCCTCATATATCTTCAATTATAATTTAAGTCCCAAACAATTGATTTATTCCAATTAAGTTCTATTTGACCTTGACTTTGACAATTCAAACTTGACTTTTTACTAAAATGACATGGGTTGTAACAACAGGAGTGTCACCAAGTCAGCTCCCAATGAAGTCACCAAGAGAGGCTTTGCTTCAACTGTGGCCAGCATCAAATTTATCCTGTAGTAAGCTTGATGTACCATTTCTTCGCCAAACCATTTAAAATTATGTGGAATGCTTGTCATTTTAGTGTAGGCATCTGTATATATAGTTATTCCATATGATACGTGGGATCACCTTGCCCATTGTACTTTTTCACTTTTGGTTTGATAAAATTGTTAGGGATGGAAATTTCCTTGATTTTCTCGGAGAAGGGTAAGATGTCGTCGTCATCCATTCGTAAGACATAGTAGGTCTTTCTTCATATTCCTCATGATGAGGGATGGAATAAGAAGCCTCAATCAAACCTTTCGTCTTCCATCCATAAGCGGGAAGACTAAGACGATACCTCTCTTCATGAGAGTTTACCTTTCTCACCAACCTATTGAATGTGGTTGGTGATCCCACTATTCTTCGCTCTTGCATTCACTCGTAAATCTCCCTATATTTTGAGTTGGCATCCAAGCCAGGATTTGTAGGATTCATTGCGTCCCTCATTAGGAGTCATTTTCAGCGCCTAAAAACTTTAAGTTTGCAGTTATCTCCGAGATGGCGGTGATGGAGTCCTTCGTGTATTGACAGCAGTGCTTCACCGAAAAACCACTTGTTAACACATCTTCAAAGGATTTCCTCTATTGTCTCTTCAAATTGATATCACTATCATCATAATTTTCACTTGAAACTTTTGTTTCAGCTCTCATTGTCACCATCTCGAATGGGTTCAATTGACTCATTTGAGACAACTTTGCGGTGTCTTTTTACCCAATAGTGGCTAAAATCGTGGTTTTCTTCTTTTCAAATTTTCTACATATGGTATCAATTTGTTGACCTCTAAATTAAAATTAACAAATTCCTCTTGCCTAACCAGGGTTTTCCCTTCTAAACTCGCTGAATTTTAATTCCAAAGAAGAGCTATGAGAAAAATGACTATTTGAAAGGAGAGTATTCAATTTTTCATATCTTTCTTTTCCCAACTACGCCTATTTATAGATTTTTGATGAGACCATGGGGTAAATAAGTCATTTTGATCAGTGACATGTGATATTGATTGATTGGTGAGTTTTAACTGAATTTGTTACCTTTTCGAGTTTTATTCACCATACCGCGTGTTCTTTTTTCATTGGTTGTGAAGTCATATTTACAAGCTTCACATTCTTCTTAATGTGTGTTTTAAAAATGATTTTTGCTAATTTGAAAGAATTAGACAAGAATATATTTATTTACTTAGTAGTTTTTACCTTCATGAGCCTCGTTTTCTCGTTGTTTATGATTGAGACTGTATATAAAACCTTGCATTGTCATGCTCATTGACCCTTTCTCAATTCACGTTATGATATTTAACTTTAAAAGGTGCTTGTTGCTAGCAACATTTGTTTGCATATGACAAACTCAAGATAATGTCAAAATTTCGATCAATTTTCTTGCAATTGATCATCTTATAATTTACTGATAATAGTTTGTTATTTCAATTAAGGGCATCTTTGTCTATATAGCTATTTATAACAATATACACATAAATTTCTCAGCAAAAAAATTGTAAAGTATATATATATATATATAGTGTATATTGTAATCTTCCTAGAGAGTATATTGTAATTTCCCTTTTGGAAAAGATGAATGAAGTGTTGGACAAGATTAAGAAAGAATGGGAGATGAGAACAGAAAATGTAGTAGAAAGGAACACCGAAAAAAAAAACCAAAACGAGACTTGTATGCGTAATCGTTGCCCTCAAATGATATTTGTTTCCTTTACGATTGATTTGGTTCTCAAAGGGACTTACAACAAATAGTTTGTAGGATTGAATAAGTCTTGAAGAAGAAAAATACTTAAAACACGTGTTTTTTTTTTCAAAAATTGAATACCACTTAAGAAGTTTGAATATGTAAATTAATTGGATCAAAGGCACTATAATATGGTTTTTGATTGATAAATTGATATGTTTATTATAGAAATCTATCACTTATTTATTTATTTCAATTCACATCCAAGAAAAAGTGCCATCCTTACATGAAAAGTTGCAAATAATGAAACCAAAAAATCCAGCATAACGGCTAATTTTTAGAAAAATGCTAAGTGTACATAATGAACATTATAATGGTGTCCATAATGTACACATGTTGGCCCCCTGTTGGGGGGTTGCCTATCGCGTCAGGCGGCCCCCCAATAGGGAGCCGTCATGTGTACATTATGGACACTATTATGGTATCCATTATGTATACATAGCACATCCCTAATTTTTAGCCCCATGCGCACGCATGGCAAACGAAATTTGGCTTTAGTTTTCTGAATTGGGAGCCACGCGTACGCATGGCAAGTTAGTATGCATGGGCAAAGTAAATTTGCCTTCACCAATTCATCTATTAACAGGCCCACTTAGAGGCTCAAAGCTTATTGATTTAATTTTTGAACTAATATAGCAATCCTCACTTCTTCAAAATTATATTAATCATAAATTCAAACTAGCAATACTTGTGCATAAAATTTAAATATCTTTCAATTTGAATTTAACCATAGTATAATTTTCACAAAGTGTCATCAAAATTCTAAGTAGTATGATAGTTTTGAACCAGGCATTCCTTGTGATGATACTGACGAAAATACACACACAAGTTTCATGTATTTCTCAAGTTACTCAAATTCACTTAGTGCTAATATTGTCTTACGCTTATCCTATTCGTTGAACTTTTAATAGAGAATCAGTAACTCTCTATTGAGGTGACACCACTTTGAAATTCATTTAAGTAAATTTTTTCTAGTATCTTTATTACTTTTAGAGATACTTGTACTTAATATTGAACTTAATTAAGCCCTTGTTTGGCAACCATTATTTGAAAACTCTTTTTTTTACGTACATATTTTCAATCATACGTTCACACAATAAAATATTTTGCACGTATAAAAATTTTTTCTAATTTTTAACAACACATTCTCCTACAAAATAATATCCAAATTATTTCTCCAAATAATAGTTGTTAAATAGGGGCTAAGATCTTTACACTCAACCTTCCCTTAAATAACAACAAATGTTGTTAGATTAGGGTAGGATTCTTGTGCGGATATAATATAGCTGAAACTATATGCTTATCGAATGACTTGTAGTTATCCTTTGAACTCGTGGTTATTGTTATAGTAATGACGACAAGGTTGATGTCATTGTTGGATCTTTTAGTTTAGGAGTTTCAACCCATCCTACTAGATGTAGATATCACTAAATCTCTGTGATCCACTAAATTTTTATTTGACTTAATGTAATTTAGGGAAATTATTTCACTCTTGATTATTTTCCTTACGTGTTCACATCATAGACTCATATGTCTAAACTTCACATTTTATACCTAATTGTATACTTTTGCTAATGTAGCTTGATTATCACATAAAATAGATTTCGAAGATATATTCTTTGATCCTTAAGGTATCTCATATAGAAGATCATTAAGCAACCCAGCTTCTTTCCCACTGTCAGCTAATGTCACGAATTCAAATTCTATAGTTGAATGTATTATGCATGTTCGTTTCTTAAACTTCCAAGAAACTTTACATCCTCCAAGAGTAAATACTCAGCCCGAATTAGATTTACCTTTACCAGTGTTAGATATCCAACTAACATTAGTAAATCCTTCTAATACCTGAAAATCTGAAATATTGTAGACCTAATATTTTGGTTTTGCTTAAATAACAAAGAACTCCCACAATGACCTTCCATTGTTTCTTGCTCGAATTATAAGTAAACCTACTAAGTTTACTAATTGTAAATGATATGTCCGATCTTGTGTATTGAACTACATACTTAAGACTACTTATGGCATTTGCATATTCTAGTTGAGCTATAATTCTTCCATCATTCTTTATAAGTTTAGAGTTTAGATCAAGAGGGGTACTAAACTCGTTTATATTCAGATTGTTTGAGCTTATTTATCACATTCTCTATGTAATGTGATTGACTCAAATAATAGCCTATATTAGCTTTTGTAACTTTGATATCCTATATGGTATCCACTTGTCCAATATCCTTCATCTTGAATTCAGAAAACACAAACCTCAATATCCTTCATCTTGAATGTAGAAGATATAAACTTATTTGTTTTTTTTTTATTCCATCCATGTGATTACTTAAAATCAACATGTCATCAGCATACAAACAAATAAATGTAATGTATTTGTCATATTTCTTTGGTACTTGTTTTAAACCATATAGTAATTTTACTAACTTGAATGTTCATTACTGGTAGAAAAATACGTTCAACTATTCCATATAAGCCTCCTCATCAAAATACTCATTTAGGAATGTCATTTCGACGTCCATTTTATGAACATACAAGTCATATACATATGCTAATGCGAATAATATCCTAATTGATATTATTCTAGCTACCGGTGCATATATATCAAAATATTCAATTCCTTCCTTTTGTTAATGACTTTTAGCTACGAATCTATCTTTAAAGGTATTAAAAAAGCATCTACAATATATTTTTCCGAGTTCTTTTACTTCTTCGAGGTTTACTAGATTCATCAACATCTTTGGAAGATGTTTTCTCTTGGGTTCCACTAGAGCTAGGAATCTCTATATGAGTTTCTCTTAAGTTATTATCCGAAAATAGTGAATTCTCAAATAACTCTAGATCATTTGATTCAATTGTTACATTGGTCTCCAAATTTAACAATCTAAATAATTTGTTATTTCTAGCATATCCAATAAAAACACATTTGATGCCTCTTGGACCTAACTTGGTTCTTTTAGGGTCCGTGTTTTTACAATATTCAAGACACCCCACACTTTAAACTATCAAAAGCTTGGTTTTCTTCTTTTCTAAATTCATAAGGAGAAATATTTGTGCATTTTGAAGGAAATATATTTAAGATTCTACATGCACTCAATAAAAGTTTCACCCCATAAGTAAAATGGTAACTTAGCATAAATTAACATGGCATTTATCATTTCAACTAATATTCTATTTTTTTCTTTCAGTCAAACTATTTTGTACGAATGTCCCAATTATGTATTATGCCTTATTGTTCATAAAATGATTTTAAAACACTAGAAAAATATTCACCACCTCTATCACTTTTAAGTGTTTTTATTTTCTTATTTAAATGATTTTCAACTTCATTTTTATAGGTCTTAAACAAGTTAAATGCTCCATATTTATGTTTCATCAAATAAACATACATATATCTTTAGTGATCGTCTATAAAGGTAATAGTTTTTCTAAAAGTGAAGATGATATCCACATTTTCTTTCCCAACTACTTTGAAGCGGCCTTTATTACTCATTTGTATCTCTTGTTCTCCATCTTATTCATGATGAGTCTTGAAGAGTGACTTATCATATGATACATGAATAGTTTCACATGTATCATGCTACTAACCAGGGACTTTCCTCTTGATAGCAATGATTTCACTCATAGTAGCCACAATGTTATATTCATTAATGGAGTTCACTTTACCCTCTTTTTTATTCTGTTTTAGATACCGACAATCTTTAGCATAATGTCCTGACTTTTCACTATAAAACAACCTTCCTTGGGCTTTTTATGTTTTGTAGTCTTGTTAGAAGATCTCTTCTTGTTTGATTTGTTGGATGGTTTGGTCTTTTCTACGGCATTGGCCTTTGAAATACCTTGATAAGAGCGAAAACTCTTTTCTCTTGCCCATAATTCTAACTCAATCCAAAGATGTTTTTAAATTTGTTCCAAAAAATAATTTTTGAAACATTGAAAAATCTTCTTTCGATATCTTTTTCAAGTTCCCTGGAATTTTGCAATAATTGCTCCCACTTGGAAAGATTCTGGAAGGTTTATTTTGACGGCCTTCAATTTGTTGATAAGCACGTGCAATTCATGTACTTGGGAGAAGTAGATGAATGTTCTCAAGAAATTTAAATTCGAAATACCTTGATATTAAAAATTTGTTTGTACCTTATTCATCGATTTTGTATTTATGCGTCCCAAATCTCTTTTGCCAAAGTAGTGTTGGTGTAGAGATCGTATACCTATCTGAAAGTGCGTTGAGAATGTGACCTCTACATATTAATTAATCCTCTTGACATTTTTGTCTTTCACTCCTTACAACATCGAGACTCTATCTGTTGATTTTAGTAGTGGTGCCAAATTTGGATCAAGAATATAGAAAATTTTTAATGTTGCTAGAAGAAATTTCAATTTGTCATGTCACCTAGTGAAGATCAAAACGAGGTCTTTATTCATGAGTTTGATGTTCGTCTCGTTCTCCATAAAATATCATTTTAGATTTTTGGACAAAATTCGAAAAGAATGGAAGAAGTGAACAAAAAATGTAGTAGCAAGAAACCAGGGCCGGGCTTGTGTTTTACGAGGCCTGAGGTGAATTTCAGAATTTGGGCTCTTAAATCATAACAGACAATCCATTTTTTTCATTTATAAGTCTTACGAAACTAAATTGTTAACTTACATTTACCAATATAGCAACAAATAAAAATAAAATATTCAAAACATTTATGTTGCAATCAAATAATAATACAAAGATGTTCTAAACGATCACTTAAATAACATTTTTCTTTGAAAGATTTCGTCGAAAAACGCCCAGAAACTGTTGGATTTGATCAGGTAGAGCCAAACTAAGCTGCCGAGCCCATCAGATTTCATTACAGAGAGCATCAGTTTCTTCCGATTTCAGTGGGGTGAGGGAAAAAAAAAAACTCATCCAGCTGAACATGATTGAAGAAACTCAAATAGATCATCTCGACTCCAGGTAACTATGAAACATGCAAATTAATAACAGCAGAAAATTAAATTTATGCTAAAAAGGGAAAATTTCACGTTGAACCATAATAAGCAAGATTCTATACATGTATCTCCAAATGTATATATGAACAAAAAGGACCAAATCGGCTAATCGAAGCCCACAGAATATTATGTCAACTCCAATCAAAGCTGATGAATTCACACCAAAAGCATAATAAAATATCAGCACTCTAAGTGAAAATCATTTCCAAGAACAAACCTGAGTAGCTTTTCGATATTCATAATCTGAACAGAATTAAAAAGTATCTTTTTGATCAGCCAATCTAAAACCATAGGCATCAACAAATAACCAATTCCAATTTCATCTTAACTTACGGAAATACACGCAGAGTATTGAACCTCATTTCTAAATTCAATCTTCACAGAATAACTTTTCCCATTTCTCAAAAATCAAAACCCACAAAAGCTTTTATAAATAAGAGGCCGAGCTAGCTTACTGCCTTACAAAATACTTACACAATAATCACGGATTCACGAGCGGCGAGCCTCACGGCGACACGGCCTCACGGAGTCACGGTTTTCTTTCTCCCTCTGTGTATTTTGCTGGAGGTAAGTGAACGGCCTGATTCAGTGAAGGCTGGTTAGGTTAAAGAAAATGGTCCACTAAATAATTGGGCCCTTAAAAATATGGGCCTGAGGGGGAGGCCTCTCCTCAGGTCCGGCCTTGTTCGAGAATGAACCTAACTCAATGAAGAAAAGCCTAAAATTGAGAGTATCATTCTGTCATCAATGTGACAGCGTTAGCGAATATTTTAGAAAGGGGAGAGATTAAAATTTCGTGATAATATTTATAAATTTTAATAATTTATTTCTTAATTACATATTTTATAAATTTATCAAACTTTACTGAAAACTGATCACAGTTAAACGTGAGTTCCACGTTATTTTAAAATATTTTATAAACACTGTAAAATGATATTTAAAAATCAGTGAATATAAAAAATAGTTAAATAACTGTTTATGTGAAATGAACTTTTTATATAATTCAATTATTTATTTACGTGTATGATAATAATTAACATTAATTTATATATATCATACTATAATTCAATCAATTAATTATTTAAGTTCGTGCATGTACACTTTATATATTTTGGGGACTATTCAATTACTCTAGAAATACTACAATTCAATTATATGTGTATGTGTATGTATACTAATTAACATTTATTTATGAATATATTAAATATAACATTAAGTCATCAAATTCATATACACATGTTTTGGGAGCTATTCAATTATTCCAAAAGTAAATAAATTATTCAAGTTCACGAACGTGTATTCATTTTCAATATTATTCATTTTTATCATAAATTATTAAAGATCATATAATTTGGGAGCTATTCAATTATTATAGGAGTAGATAAATTATTCAAATTCATGTACACTTATTTAATTTCAATATTATTTATTTAATCCACGATATAACGTCATTTGTCTAAATGTATATAAATTATTTTTTTCATATATTCATTGGTTCAAATTAATTAAATTACATGTTGGTTCATGTACACCCCATTTGTTTAAATGTATATAAATTATTATTTTTCTAGATCTATTAATTCAAATTCATTACATTTCATGTCGGTTCACTTACACCCCCTTTATTTAAATAGTATATTACAGCAGTAGGCAGTCCTTCCCTATTTTCTTTTTAGGCGTGTAATATATGTATCTTCAATTCAAAGTAGCCGCTCCTTCATTGTAGTCCCCTGGAGTCTTCCTTTTGTAGGACTTTAATTGCTGGCTAATTAATTGGATTTCATTCCAATTCCATGCATGCATTGTCAGCCACAATTAAATTCTTTGAAATATCTTTATGTGTGCATGCATGTATGTATTTATAGGTAAATGTATTCAACATATAATTACCATGGTAGGTGTCCATGCATACATTTACATAAGAATTAAGCTACAAGTACAAGGGCCTTTGCCCCCCAAATGTTTCTCACCTGGAAGCAAGTCTCTTTACATAAATGATTTCTTGAGAATTGGACATACAATGTATAATAATTGATT
>CAIGRB010041084.1:0-11776 GCA_903798255.1 Fraxinus quadrangulata
CATCTTCTCATTGAAATATTTTGAATGATTGAATCTAATTTTTGACTATCAAATTCATCAAAACTTTTCATCTAACACTTGAACTATCATTTATTACTATTCATTGAAGTATTAGCCTTTATTAGTAATTATTTTTTTATATTATTTATCAAGAGATGAATTTCATTATAAAATCACTTTGATAAAGTGTAGGTCGTATTGAAGTTCCTTAAAGATCAACATTATATAAGGATCGATGCTCCTTGTTGTAAGTCACCTTGTGGGTCATATTGAGCTCCCGTAAAACTAAATAGTGTGGGTTGTGTTGAGGTCCAGTAAAGTTTAACGTTATATAAGGATCAGTGCTCCTTATTTGTAAGTTACCGAAAGTATTGTAAAGGGTTGGATTGCTCCATAAGTCAATCAACATAGTGAAAAGGCATTGCTCGTGTCGGAGAGCATGGTAACGGAGGACGTAGATCATTGCTTTGGATCGAACCTCCACAATTATATCGTTTGTATCCTCTCTCCCTTTTAGTTATTGCTTTTATATTTATTCTTATTATTTGAATTAATTTATTTAGTCTTTACTTACTTGAATTTAGATTAAAATTCTTCGAAAAAATTTTAAAAATCAATTCACTCCCTCTTTGTTAGTTATTCTTGGGCTATCATAATTTAGAAGAGAAGTAACAATAGTTCCCCAAATCCATGTATAGATATTTAATAATGTGTGAACTTTCAATATAGGGGATGCATTCCTTGTTGAGATGATGCGTTGGCGTGGAGCCTTTTACCTTCCTTATACTAGATGGTAGTTGTGGACTTATACACAAAAAAATTGTCCCTTAAGTCCATGCATAATTATTTATATGATGCATGTGTTTGAAGTTATGAAGTGATTTTAATACCTTGTGAAGTAGCTATGTAAGCAATAAGTTGCACAAGCAAGATTCCTATATGAGGACGAAGCTCTAAAAGGTAAGCAGCTTGAGTAAAGCTGGTGGGCAGAGGCAATGTACTTACATGAGGATGGGGATCTGAAAGATAGGTAGCTTAAGTAAAGCTGGTGGGAAGACGTGAGGTCCTTGCATGAGAACGGAGCTTTGAAAATGGGTGGCTTAAGTAAATATGATGGGCAGGGGCGAGTAATGTGACCTTTAGAGTAGAGGTGATGTGTGGCCTCTGAGTTGATGAAACATTTTTTGGTTTTGTGTTAATGATGTCAAATTTGTTGCGTAGTTTCAAGAAAACTAGCTAAAGCGTTGCTGCTTTCAATACACGTGTCTCCTAGGTTATAATTGTTAACAATGGCAAGAGGTTGTACAAATTAGAGGTGATGCATCGTTACGTGAGATTGGGATGCACCACTCCATCAAAGCCATTGATCACATCTAACGTTTCATTTCAACGGCTTGGATGAACTAAGGAATGGACGACTAGGATGGATCTTAGATCCAACTATTGCGATGACTTGCCACTATCTATAAAAGGCTTCATTCTCTCATATGAAAATTTTTACTTTGCAAAAAATTCAGAAAAATACTTGCACTATGAAAAATTTAATTTTTGACTATAGAACTTGAAGATTTTCTATAGCATTTATCCTTTTTGGCAAGATTTGTCCTTAGAATAGACATTTCTGTAGTTATATCTCAGCTTTAAGTATATTTCTCCATTTTTCCCTTTATTTTTGTTAAAAATATGTCTAGAACCTCTGGTGATAGTCCTAACAAGGTAAGAGGGGAGAGTTATGCAGTGATGACCTCTTCGATTAAGGAGCCTAGAGCTTTGACATCTAAGGAAATTTCTAGGGCTAGGGAGAATATATGGAGCTACCTCCTCCACCTATAGATACATCGATAGAGTGGGGAGCTTTATCCTATTCTTCGAACATCACTTTTTCTAAGCTTTAAAAGGTTCAAGATATTTGTAGGGTCCCTAAAAATGTAAGGTTTATAATACTAGAACCAAATGAGGCTACCTTTTCAAAATATGCCTTAAACTTCCACTCCATCATTCTTTTGCCTATTCTTACGTTCTAATAGACTAGCTCCCATCCAATTACATATGAACTCTTGGAGTTAGGTGGTTGGGACGTGGACGCTTTGGCGTTGAGCCAATTTAGGGGATGACGTACATTTTAGTGTCTTCAATGCTATATATCTTCCAAAAACATTGTCGGAAGTGAGAAGAGTAAGTGATGGTACTACTTGATACCTTGGGAGTCTCATTTATCCTTTGTGCTGGAACTTTCTTCTTCTTCCATCAAAAATTGGAAGAAATCATGGTTTTTTGGGTGTCAGGATACTGGGACACTATGAAAGGAGATCCCATCGCACCTCTAACCATTCCCACCATTTATTCTACTGCTAGTGAGTTTTGTTTACCGAGCTGATATCATACATTTGTGCCTCTCATCAGTACGTAACCATTATTTTCTTATTGTGACATCCTTGATTACCCATCGACATTGAGGTTAAATAGAGGGGCTAGCTCCCAAGGTTGTAATGCCAGGTTCTATGCCCATCGTGGAAAGTATGGGAGAAAAATATAGGACACTAAGCGAGTATGATGTAGGATAACCTGAGATGGCATGGGATAGGCCAAAAACAAAGCGGGATATATAGTGGATGGATTGAGTACATAGGACAAGGTATCGAGTACTACTAGGACAAAGTGGAAGGTTGTGGAGTTGGAGGTACAACGTATTGACCTAAGGTTTAGGTCAAGATCGCGACTTGTTGCCTTAAGCCATTGAACATCTCTTATGCTATTGGTAGTTGAGGTGACATGCACTGGATGGTGTTCTTGAGCTTGCTGACCTGGTTGGTTTATTGGAAGATCCTCTTCATGGTGACCCGAAGCGAAATGAGGCTTGGTGAGGACATGACACGCTTGAGCTAAAGAACTTAAACACTCTAGACTTGGTCTAAGAATTATAGCATCATTAGTAATGCAACATATAATGTGTGATTTGTAATTTCAATTAGGAATATTTTGGTACATTTAGCTATTTATAATGGCAAATGTATAAATATTTTTTTTTTTTTTTCATCCAAAATCCATATTTTGTTACTAATAAGTAAAAAATATAGTAGGTAAATGTAAATGTACACAATATGGTACTCTCTTTGTCCCATAAAAATAGATTTGCTTTTTTCTTTTCGTTTGTCCCAAATTATAGGCAAATTTCCTTCTTGAGAGTATAATGTGTCCCTATTTAATACATCTTTTTATAAACATATATGAATTACTCATATTTAAATCATTATTTAATATATGTGTATATTAAAAAAAAAAGTAAGTAAAATTTATTATTCCAAGTATGTTATTTACATTTTATTAATATGTATGAAAATGAAAGTAAGCATATTTTGGTAGGATGGAGGAAGTATATAGATTGTAAATACACCCGAAATGTTGAGTGTATTATGTAATTTCCCAAACAACTAGAGGAATCAACGTGGTTGCAAACTCTATTTTGAATCTATAGCCCGGTTTGAAAATTTAGATGGATTTGCTATCTTATGACATGGTTTGAGATGTAAATCAGGCCGTTTAACCTCGGGAATGATATATTATATTTCTAGAGATCCACCACGACAAAAAAGAACAAGGTCCATCAAGGGCAATTGTCCATATCACTTAATTTAATCAGTTATGTTTCATCGGGTCTTAGACTCCTAGAAAATTGGTAAACTAAATGGAGTAGAAACAACGTTCTTGGAGGTACAAGTCCTCCACTTTTTATCTTCGCGTGTTTTGGTAAATCCTTTAATGCCCATGTTGGGTACCATTAAAATGCAGATTAAAATTTAAATCAAAGTCAACAATTAATTTTATCTATATATTTTATGGGATCCACAACTTTTCAACCGTACATTCCATCAATTTTTATCAAAATCTGCTAAACATTTCTTAATAACTTTAGAGTTGTTAAATTTTTTGTCATCCCATTCAATCCAGCACTATGTAGGGAGCACGCCATCATTTGAAAAGATGAAATACAATGATATGTGATGCATCATAATATTATGAGCCCGAACCCGATCTCAAACATAATACCCGAACTTGACATGCTCCAATTATGCTGGTTCTAAGCTCGGGTTTTATGTTGAGGTCAGGTTATTGTTGAGGTCGGGCTTCAAGTACTTTTATCCGGTCTTCTTGACCTTATCTCACATCTTCTAGAAGCAGTAATCATATTTGACTATAACTCCCCACTTTTCCTATCTAAATACAAACTGTCAACCTATTACAAATTTGACTCTAACCCAAACTGTGCACTTCTAACATAACACAAACACCTTATATAACAAGGATAAGGACTACAAGAAGTTGGATCCTTTTAAGACTCCATCTCCAAATACAACTCTCCACTTTTCCTATTTAAATACAAACTCCCTACCTATTACAAATTTGACTCTAACTCAAAATGTGCACTTCTAACATAATACGAACACCTCGAATGACAAAGATAATGATTATGAGAAGTTGGAACCTTTTAGGAATCCATCTGCAACATCTATAAATATATGACCCAGTCTCATTATTCAGGTACGTTTTACATAATATTCCAGGATACAGCCTTTTGAACAATTTCTCTTTCTGATTTAAGCATCAGAGGGGTGATGAAGACACACATCGATGCCTTTGTTTCAAGTATTGGAGATCAGGTCGTGCGGAGTTTAATTATCCAGTTCGATTTCATTCAGGTACAAGTTTTTGGTAGCATCATTGTCACTGTATGTGGGAAACGCTACCAAAAATCATGGTTAACATATATTCAGGATATCTTCTAGCAAGCTCATCCTCTCCTAACCAGCCATCTACTGAAGACCCTCTGGTTCTCCATGAGGTATCGTCAGGAGAGCCACCACATCCACCGACAACGATCACTCCTAGAGCGTTTGAGGAACTCCACTACAAGTGGCCATGCTAACTTGGCTGCTATATCAAAGAAGTACACCCCCAACACCATCACAGTAAAGTGGTCTTATAGCAGATGCTCGGGCTCCCGATCCAGCCACAGTGATGCTGAAACCTCAAGCGTATCACATATGCCCTTAGGTTCGAGATCAATTACGATGGATTCCGCTGATCTTGCTAGGATTATTTAGGAGAAAATCACGTCCGAAATGTTTTAGTAGTCTTAGGCAGCAACAGGGTTCACACCTAATACAACTTTTACCCTGGAAGTTTTATCATACCCTCTACCGGATCGATTTAAGTATCCTCGGGTGAGAGAGTATGATGGGACAATCGACCCCATCAACCATCTCAATATATACACGAATATCATGAACTTGTAGGTCGTACCCGATGCAGTAATGTGAAAGGCCTTTCCTTAGACACTTACCAATGCAGCCAGGGATTAGTTTTCTACATTGGAACCCAACTCCATATCTTCTTTTTTCAGACTTGGCCGACAAATTCTCCACTTTCTTTGCAAGTAGTAAGCGCATCAGGAAGAGAGTCGCGTCACTCGTGCAGATGTGTCAAGGACCCAGTAAAACACTTCGCAATTTCATGATAAGGTTTAATAAGGAAAGACTTCTGATCCCTGATCTGCATATCACAGCCGTAGTCTCTATTCTAACATATGCCGTAAGATTTGAGGCTTTTAAGATGTCTTTGTCAAAGACACCTCCCAAGTCAATAATCGACATACTTAGTCGGGCTGAGAAATACATCAACATGTAGGAAACCATATTTTTAAGGAGAGAAACACCCCCATTAAAGAAGCCCGAGCTTAACGGGCTGCATGAGTCTAACCATTATCCATATCCTTTTCGAAGTAAGCTAAGACAAGAACTCCTCTAGCATCCTTTACTCATCTAAACACCACAAGGTCTAACATTTTGATGGAGATAAAAAACCTTAAAGAGTTAAAGAACTTTTGAGACTACGGGCTCCTCCTGAAGCCCGTGATAAAAGTAAGTACTGTACCTTTCATCGAGATCATAGACATACGATCGAAAGTCGTTACCCCCTGAAGGGAGAAATTGAGGCTCTCATCAAGAGAAGATTCCTCAAAGCTTATGTCAGCTATGATAAACATCAACGGCATAACCAAAATAAGGATAAAGCTCCTGAAGATAGGGGAGAGAAGCAACCAATTGTATGAACCATTAATATTATCGTCGGAGGAACGACCTCAAGAAAAGACACGAGTAATGGGTGCAAACAGTACGCCAGGCAATATCCGATAATCTCGAGCACATATCTTAGTATGGAAAACATTACCTTTGGACCAAAGGACTTAGAAAGCATATCCTTTCCTCATGATGATGTCTTGGTCATATCAGTAATCATAGCCAATTTTGAGGTAAGAAGGGTTTTGCTGGATAATGAAAGTACGGCCAATGTATTGTCTCATGAAGCTTTCGTTCAGATGGATATCTCAACTGAGCAGCTCAAGTCAGTTAGAACCTCTCCTCTAGGGATTCGACGATGGGGTCATCATTCTATAGGGCATTGCTGGATTACCTCTTACTTTAGGAATCGACATATCACAACCTTCCAAGTAGTTCGTACTCCAATGGCCTACAATACTATACTTGGAAGGCCACTTCTTAATAGAATCATAGCTATTGTTTCAACCTTTCACCTAGCAATGAAATTTCCTACAAGTAATGGGGTTGGGGTAGTTCTAGGAAGCCAAGCAGTAGCTGGACAATGCTTTGTTACCAGCGTTCTGGAGATTAAGGCTGACATCATGCAACTTTCAGAGCTTGAGCTTGAGCTCGACCATCGTGGGAGACTTGCCTTAGTGGAGGATATGGAGGAGGTCGAGCTCGAGCTCGAGCATGGTAGAAAAGTTACCATTGGTCGAGATCTTGATCCTAAAACCACGGTCGAACTTATCAGTTGTCTGTCCCACAACATCAATGTATTCGCTTGGAATGTCAAAGATATGTCTGGAATTGACCCCGATGTTGCAATACACAGACTTAACATAAATCTAGATGTAAGACCAGTGAAGCAAAGGAAGAGGCATTTGCACCAGAATGGCGGGAAGTCATATGAAAAGTAAAATGTGGTGTATATAGCCTAAAGAATACCTTGAGAAGACAACTCCCAAGACCTTGAAATGTTAACAATTTGAAAATTTATTACAAGTAGCTGGTTACGCATCCAGGTATCTAGGTTGTTTAGTTTTCTATTTCGTACTTAGGTAGCTCTTTTTTGTACCTTTTCATTTTTATTTTTGGTTCTAGTTCAGTATTCCAAGTAGCTGGTGACGCATCCAGGTAGCTAGGGTGTTTTGTTTTCTATTTCGTACTTAGGTAGCTCTTGTTTGTACCTTTTCAGTTTTATTTTTGGTTCTAGTTCGGGCTTCCATGCCCTCAAACAATTTATTTTTTCAGTTATGGCCTATGTGCCCTTGTACTCTTTCACTGTTTGAAACTCGTTTTGACAATAAGAACTTGTCCAAAACACATCTAACTAGCGTAAGGTCATGCTCCAAGCATGCTGCTAGCACCTCAAGGTCTAACATTTTTATGGAGATAAAAAACCTTAAAGAGTTAAAGTGGCTTCCAAGACTACGGGCTCCTCCCGAAGCCCGCGATAAAAGTAAGTACTATAAAAGTAAGTACTATAACTTTCATCGAGATCATGGACATACGATCGAAAGCTGCTACTCCCTGAAGCGAGAAATTGAGGCTCTCATCAAGAGGGGATTCTTCGAAGCTTATGTCAGCCATGACAAGCATCAACGGAATAACCAGAATAATGATAAGTTTCTTGAAGATAGGGGAGAGAAGCAACCAACTATATGAACTATTAATATCATCGTCGGAGGAATGACCTTAGGAAAAGACACGAGTAATGGATGCAAACAGTATGCCAGGCAGTATCCGACAATCTCGAGCACAGATCTTAGTATGGAAAACATTACCTTTGGACCAAAGGACTTAGAAGGCATGCCCTTTCCTCATGATGATGCCTTGTTTATATCAGTAATCATAGTCAATTTTGAGGTAATAAGGGTTTTGGTGGATAATGAAAGTACGGCCAATGTATTGTCTCATGAAGCTTTCATTCAGAGGGAAATCTCAGCTGAGCAGCTCAAGCCGATTAGAACCTCCCCTCTAGGGATTCGACGATGGGGTCATCATTCTATAGGGCATTGCTGGATTACCTCTTACATTGGGATCCGACAGATCACAACCTTCCAAGTAGTTCGTACTCCAATGGCCTACAATGCTATATTTGGAAGGCCACTTCTTAATAGAATCAGAGCTATTGTCTCAACCTTTCACCTAGCAATGAAATTTTCTACAAGTAATGGGGTTGGGGTAGTTCTAGGAAGCCAAACAGTAGCTAGACAATGCTATGTTACCAGCGTTCTGGAGATTAAGGCTGACATCATGCAACTTTCGGAGCTCGAGCTTGAGCTCGACCATCGTGGGAGACTTACCCTAGTGGAGGATATGAGGGAGGTCGAGCTCGAGCATGGTAGAAAAGTTACCATTGGTCGAGATCTTGATGCTACAACCACGGTCGAACTTATCAGTTGTCTGTCCCACAACATCGATGTATTCGCTTGGAATGTCAAAGATATGTTTGGAATTAACCCCGCAGTTGCAATGCACAGAGTCAACATAAATCTAGATGTAAGACCAGTGAAGCAAAGGATGAAGCATTTGCACCAGAATGCCGGGAAGTCATACAAAAAGTAAAAGGTGGTGTATACAGCCTAAAGAATACCTCGAGAAGACCACTCCCAAGACCTTGAAATGTTAACAATTTGAAAATTTATTACAAGTAGCTGGTTACGCATCCAGGTATNCATTTTTATTTTTGGTTCTAGTTCTGGCTTCCATACCCTCAAACAGTTTATTTTTTCAGTTATGGCCTATGTGCCCTTGTACTCTTTCACTATTTGAAACTCGTTTTGACAATAAGAACTTGTCCCAAACACATCTAACTAGCGTAAGGTCATGCTCCACGCATGTTGCTAGCACATTAAACTCATGTAAGGTCATGCTCCGTACATTGCATCTAGCACATTAAGTTAGCATAAGGTCATGCTCTGTGCATGCAACTAACACATTAAATTAACGTAAGGTCGTGTTCCGCACATGCCGCTAGTATATAAATTAGCATAAGGCCGTGCTCTGCGCATGTAGCTAGCATATTAAATTAGCATAAGACCATGCTCCGTGCATGTAACTGATATGTCTGTCAACTATAATGTCGCCGACCTTAATGACTCGACCTCAATACTCAATATTCCTCAAAATCAAATTATGCTAAGCTCGAGAATATGGGTGGTATTCACTATCTGCGAGTGACCTCAAGACTCACACAGACTCACAAAAAAATAATAATAACTCAACTAAAGTATCATAACTCAAGTAAAATATCAAGTAGCACGCTCAAACTCCTCTTTCAGGAGATTAAAAATATCGTAGCTCAAGTAAAATGCACAAGCTACACATTGAACAAAGAACTCGAGCTTATTGGCAAAAAAATGGTCAAGTGAAATGGTCAATCTAAAAATTAAATAAAAACTCGAGCTTATTGGCCAAAAACGGGTCAAGTGAAATGCTCGAGCTAAAAATTAAACAAAAACTCGAACTCTTTGGCCAGAAAATAGGTCAAGAAAAGAGCTTAAGCTACAAACAAACTCGAGCTACCTACATATTATTACATGCCTGAGCTAAAATATTGAACAAAGAATGCGATCTTATATTATCCGAACTGAATCTATACATTGATCAGTTTCTGAGATCGCTATATATTGAATGAACGAGCATAATTAACAAAAGCACAAAATATCAACCTAAAATTAAAGCCAAAATATGAACCCAGAACGGGCAATGTACTTTACATTTTGTTTGAAAAACAAAAACATAATTTGAAAAGCTTGGGGTAGGGGCTTAATTAAGATCTTTCGGGTTAGCAGGATCTCCCCGATCTGAAGTCTTGGCCTCCTCCTCTTCCTATTCCTCGCCTTCAACCTCCGATGACGAAAGGTCGAGCTCGTTCAGCAACTCTTGATTGACTTAAACTCCTTGACCACGAGCTTCAAGTCCTTGGGGAGCTTGGTTCTCAAAAATGAGTGAGCTAACATCAAGCCGTAGTGATAGGAGCCCGAACCGTATTGCCCAAGCAGCGTCTTATATTCTTCATTTTTTTAACTCTTCCACCGCCTAAGCTCGAGCCTTCACCAGCTGGTCGTTGAACCCCTTCTTAGCATGCCTGAACACGAGCTTTGCCTTATCGGCTTCATCCTTCACTGTCACTATTTGATTTTGAGCTTTTCTCATTTCAATTTGAGCCAAATCATGCTCCACTTTGAGCTCTCGATTACACTTGTCCTTTTACTCATTTTGTGCCTTGAGCTTAGCCACCTTGCTCGATAAACCCAGACTCTTCATAGCCAAACCTCGGGCTATGCTCAAAGTCTAGAAAGTAAGGATAATTAGTATCCGAGCGAACACTAAAGAATGTAAATAACTAGTTCGAGGTCGAGCACATACCTTCAGAGTCATAAGCTCAAGTGTCCTTACCCCCTCACCTGGATCAACCTTATCCAGGTACTTGCTGAGAAAGCTCGGGTTCAATGGGCATCGAGCATGATCTTCCAACATCTAGTTGTAGAGGTGCGTCATCCTCCAAGTCCATTATCTCCAGTGTACTCTGGGGAGTAGAAGCAGAACTGAAGTTCGGGAAGGTGGCTGTGGCGGAGGGGCTAGGCTCTTTGATGATTACCCGATCCCGCTAGGGAACTTGCTCGAGGCTGCTTCTCAAGCTCGCTTCTTTTCCTTCGATGGGACAAGCACTTTGCGCTTCTGGCCCTTGGTCTTCTGGTCTAAGTTGGCAAGAAGTACTGATGGGTTGAAATACATCTCCAATTTTGCAAAATAAGACAAGTAGTTAGCTTGCGCAATAGTTCGGGGTTAATAAAAATAATAGAGGAAGGTGAGATCGTACCCTCGATACCTCTCACATTGGCAAGGTCGAAGGTATTATCCTCCAGAAGATAGTAGATTTTGTCTACAAGGGGATCGTGATTTACTAATCTTAACCTATCCCTCTCTAGAACTTCGAGGTACTCCTGACCCTTGTTAAACCTATCCCTATCTGAAATTTCCCACTTCGGGCTAAACGAATGATCGGGGTCTTGGGGTTTTACAAAAAAGAATAGCTCTTTCCATTATCGAAGAGAGCTCGGGATCTCAGGAGTCCTAAACCCTCCCTTTGTGTATAAGTATACAAAACAATTATACCCGGGTGAAAATTTCATGTCAAAGACTGTCCTCAAGAGGTCGAGTTGTAGCTCGATCTCAAGGCATTTACACAGGATGAAAAAATAAACCAAGAAACTCCAGCTATTGGGAACTACTGGCCCAGACACATTAGGCAAAAGATCAGGAAATCAATGAAAAAAGGGTGGAGATGTAACACCTCGAAAATTTACAAAATAAAATTATTTATTTTATTTACTACATTCTATGGTGGAATAGAGTAACGTATATTAAGTTCAATTTTATTCAGGCCAAATATTTAAATATTAATAGAGTAATGATCAAAATATCAATATTGTGCTTGTTAGATAGCTCGTAATTAATCATACATATTAGGTTCAAGAAAAAACTAATTTGGATAAGCGAGGCCCAAATTATCGGAGTCGAAAAAATATTGTTCTAAATCGTAATTTAGTTAAATTGATTTATGAATTAATATAAGGGGTGATGGTGACACGTGTATTGGTTGTTATTAATTGGTTTCTTTTATATAATGATTTAAAAAAACAAATATATATATATATATATATATA
>CAIGRB010041097.1:0-19940 GCA_903798255.1 Fraxinus quadrangulata
AAGAATAAAATATGGAGAAAATATAATTGAAACATTAGATAATAGGAATGCCTTAAATAAGCAAAATATACAGGAAATATTAAGAAGACTTGAAAGAGCCTTAAGAACAAAATTTCTAGGACATAGATACATTAGATGAGGAAACTAGAAAATAAGAAGAATATAATGAAGGAATGATAGCAATTGAAAATTTGAAAATATGTGATATGTGTGAATTAGAAATATATATATATAAATTTGAAGAATTATACTATATACTAAACCAAAGAGATTATCAAGAAAATAAACCAATACTAAGGTCTTATTTTACAAAGTTACCATTCTCATGGGGAATTAAGCTATTAAAAGAATAAGAGAAATTATTACCTATTGGAGAAGAAGATGGTGTTAATAAAGATAGTCTAGGATGCATAATTGAATTTACAAAAAGAATGATAATCATATGGTGTACAGAAGTTTTAGAAAATAAGAAAGCATATAAGATAAGGAAAAACTCTTTATATTGTTGCAAAGATACATGTCAAATTGAACAATTGAGTTGTCATAAAAGAAGATATAAACCTTATTAAAAAAATAAAAAGAAGTTCAAGAAGTACAATAAATTTGAAAAATGAGGTTTTAGACCACATAAGAATTAGTTCAAGAAAATAAATTGGACTAAAAGTTCAAATCAAAATATATCAAGAAATGTAGATGTTTTATCTGCAATGAAGAATGACATATTGTCCTTCAATGCCCTAAAAGAAAAGAAAAACAAAATATAAAAAATCTTAGAATTTATGAAGAATTCCAAAATGATAGTGATATGAGCCAATAGAATATTTTGATGACTTAAGTAGTAAATGCAGTAGCATTTATGAATTAGATACATCCTCATCAGAAGAAGACTCTGATGAGATAGTATATACGAATCAAGAAATACAACAAATAGTTGAGGAAATAAATGTAGTAACAACTGAGGAAGTAGAAGACTCAGTAGAAGGGATAATGAAGAAATCACATTTGATGTTAGAAAATACAAAGGGATAATTAAGAAGATATTAGATTTACAAGAAAAAAGATGTATTTCATCAAGAATTCTTAGGAATATTTCCAATAGTAAATAAAACCATTATAAGTATAAATTGCAAAAAAATATCTATCAATATAGAATATACAATGGGAAAAGCAAGAATCACCATAATCACAAAAGAATGGGTAAGACAAAAACTAACCAAAATTCCAGAGAATGTAAGAAACAAATTAAAATGTATTGAGATATGAGGAATTCAAATAATTGTGAAAGGATTCTTTCGAGAATGGATAAATATACTAATAGAGATATATTGTATGGACAATAGAATCTTACAAGATCCTATAGATGCTTTATTAGGAATTGTTGTAGAAAATTTAGTTTACTAGAAGATAATATTTATTGTAAAATAAAAATATGCTTTCTCATTAATTAATGAAAATATTGACTAGAGTTTCAATTTATATTATAGAATTGAAAACTTAAAGATGTTACAAAAACGTAAGACTATTAGTATAAGTATAAAATCAATTTTTACTTTTAGTACTAGCCATCATAACAATCTAAGAAAGATAACTGATAATATTATTATGCATAAAGATTTTGAGGAATTAGCTCAATATATACCTCCCAGAAAACATCAAGAACTTGAAGTTACCATACCAGAACAAATAATGCTTGATTTTCACAAACAAGCAAGAGAAATTAATTCTGAAGGGAAATTGATAAGTAGAAATAGTGTCAGTCTAGAAGGAGATAATCTTATTGCAAGATTCTCTTCCAGACAAAATTCTAAGATAAGCCAACTTAAAAAACTAAGTATTGCTGAACCATCAATTTCACAATATTATATCAAAACAAGATATGTTAATCAAGAAGGATATAAGAAAAATCTTCTTGTCCTTATAGATACTAGAGCTGATAAAAGTCGTGTAAATGCTAAATTTGTTAGTCATTTATTAGACTCTGAGTTATTAGAACTATATATATTCAAGGATTATTTGAAAAATAAGAAAATATGTAAAATTTCCTCTCATATTTGTAGGAGAAGATCAGAAAGAACATACTAAATAAATAATTCTATATAAAGATGAACTATATGGAGTGAATCGTTCACCTATATTATTAGGAATGAATTTCCTGAAAAATTTAGCCTTTATAAAATTTGTCAAAGATGTTTAAAGATAATGGTTGATATCCAACCATCATATCAAGAATAGATGAAAATATGAAACCATGTTATCATGGAAAGAGTAATTAATACTAATCCTATGAGTCCATATATTGAAGTTATACTCAATAAAAAAAATTATTGTAGAATTAAATTTCATACTTATTTAGATACAGGCAGTACAATGAGCTTATACTTATCAAATGTACTACCATCTGAATACTGGAAATATGATTAAAAAAAGATTGTCATTACTACAACAACACGTGAAAATAAGATAATATATAGTAAATATGCTACACAAGTACATTTTCTAATATCTTTTAGAGAAGTGTTTGTTGATACAATATATATGTCAACATCGATTGTGTGTGATATTTTTTAGGATAAAATTTTCTATTAAAATATGCACAATTTACACAATATATCGACAGATATATGTTCACAACTCCTTGTGCACATAAAATATTTACACCAAAAATAACCAAATCTATTAGCTTAGCATATAAAGAAATCAATCATCAGAGCTCCTCAACTCAGCGTGGTGGATGTTGGAGTATAGAAAAATTTAAATCAGTTACAGTTTTAAAAATGACAACAGAAAATAAGTTAGAAAAATTAAAAAGAAAAATTTTTGAAACCTATTCTAAAAATCTTTTAGAAAAATGGAACACAGATAAAGTAAAGGCAAAGATATAATTGATTAATTCAGATACTATAGTAAGGGTTAAACCAATGAAATATAGTATAGAAGACCAGAAAGAATTTAAAGACCAAATAAAAGAACTATTAGAAGCTAAACTAATTAGGCCTAGTAAAAGCTCACATGGCAGCTCAACATTTATGGTTAGAAAACATAGTGAAATAAAAAGAGGAAAAATCATAATGATAATAAATTATAAGAAATTAAATGAAGTTACTAAATTTGATGGATATTACTTGCCTAATAAGGATACTCTTATTAAACAAGTACAGAATAAAAAGATATTTTCAAAATTTCATTGTAAGTAAGGTTTTTAGCAAATCGTACTTACAGAAAAAAGTAAATCACTAACTGTATTTAGTACCGCCAGTCATTTAGTACAATATGAATGGAATGTAATGACATTTGAGTTGAAAAATGCACCACAGATATTTCAAAGAAGAATGGATGAGGCAATTAAACAAATCACTCATTTCTGTATTGTTTATGTAGATGATCTACTTATTCATTCAAAAGATATAGATGAACATATAGAACATCTCAAAAGAAAGTTGAGATAACTAAAACAGAGATAGAATTTTTGGGATTATTTATAAAAGAAGGAGAATTGCAATTGTAATCTCATAGTGGCAAAAAATTTCAAGAATTTCCTGAAAAAAATCAAAGATAAAAAATAGTTACAAAGTTTCCTTGGTATATTAAATTATGCTGAATGATTCATTGAAAATTGTGTCAAACAAAAAAATTATTTTCTTACGAAGTTAAGGAAAAATGTAATATGGTCTTGGAAAAAACAAGACTGCAAAAATATAAGAAAGGTAAAAGAGAAACTGAAAATTTTACCTAAACTTATGATTCCACAAGAAAAAGATTTCTTTATCCTTGAAACTAATGCTTCAGATAATTATTGGGGTGCAGTACTAAAAGTTAAAAAGAATTATAAAGAATATAAATGTGAAAAGAATTGTTTTTGTTCTGAAATACTTGCAGGTTACACGTCAGGAACATTCAAAAAAATTGAAACAAAATATGAGACGAATAGAAAAGAACTCATTACTGTGAAGCGAGGAGTACAAAAATATGAAAATTATTTATTACCAAAAAAGTTCTTAATAAGAACTGATAATACTCAAGTAAAAGTATTCCTAAAAAATAATGCTGATCCATCTATTGTCAATAGATATATTGTTAGAATTCAAATTTGATTTTCCTATTTTAAATTTGATATTGAATATATAAAAGGTAAATGTAACTTTCTTCTTGATTATCTTAGCAGGCACGGAGCTAGATCAACTAAGGACGAAAATTCAGATACTTGAGATAAAAGTTTCCTACTTGGAAACACAAATTCAGAATATAGAGGATAGTTTTCGGGACAAAATGAATATAGCCTTAAAGGCAGATGAAACTTGTACCAAGTCTAGTATCCATTCACAGGGACCAGTGAATACTAGTACTCTTCCCGATGATAAAGAGAAAGAAAAGAAGGTAATAGGAACCCCTTAACAAGAAATACTTCAACTTATTACTGGTAAAGAAGATATGAAAATTCTCATTAAGGAAAATATTCAAGATATTAAAAACAGCGAATATAGCTCTTCACCGAGCCAAAATTTACCTAAACTAACTGTTGAAAATATTAATCCAAATGATATTGTCAAGATATGCCATGGAGCAAAAATTCCTAAAAAGATAACTATGAAGAAATAAGATTATTTATTGTTATTTTTTAATGTTTTATCCGATTGGTACTTGAAAATAGGAAAGTGGATGAAAACTGTCCACTACAGAAGATACAACAAGATAAACTCTTATCCAAGAGCACCAGCCAACTGGGTACGAAATTACTTTGAACTAGGGAATATACTTTGTATATATCCTAACAAAGACATTAGGGAAATAGCTCAGCTTCCAATGGATGTCAGGAAGGCTGTCAAAAGATATACTGAAGTTATCAAAAGTACAAATAGCTATATCAGGTTCCACTCAACAATAATGGAATGAGATCCTATTCTTCAACATATGCAATCATCGTTTTATGTTATCAAAATGGGACTTACAAATCAACATTATTTACCAACCAGTCAAAATATTGTTAAAAATGGTTACCAAGATATTATCAACATGATGCCCTACAGGAGAGCAAAAGAGTATAAAGAAATATTCAAACATGTAACTCAATTAATTACCGAGAAAGAAAAAAATATGGATTTATCTTTCTGAAAAACATATAATCTATTCCAATAATAGAAATGATACAAAAGAAGAAGATATATGTTTTCTTGATCACTTACTATCCACTATAATTACAAATCAAGTAAGTGGATCAGAAGATATGGAGAAAGAACTATGCAAAATACTTTGGGATTACAATGATCATCATTATAAGCATTGCATAGTGAAAGATATGAGTCAAGCATCTCTCAATAGCGAAGAATTCCCCGCGGAGTTCTTTGATTCGAGAATGGAAGAGTGATGAAGACAAGATAAGTGACCATTTATCACTACTTTAATAAAGTACTTTATTAAAGAAAAATTGTGGTCATTGGAAGACAGAAGATAGTGCAAGAAAAAAGTTATGAACCTCCACCTACCAGCTAGAAAAGATGGACCAACTAAAAAGATAAGACCAGCAAACACTACCCAACAAGAAGATAGTGGAAGAAAAAGATAGTGACAGACACCCGTGAAGATAAGATTCCTTATCATTAAAGGAAAGACCTCTATATAAGGGAGAAGGTTCAAGTGTTCAAGCATTCGAAAATCTCTGGACATCTCTCTAGAAATTAATTTTTTGCAATCTGTATACACCACTTGTATTCAGAAATATTATTAGGAAGTTTGAATATAGCAAAGCTTGTAATAAGGTAATCACTTATGAAATTTGAAACTTCATAAGGTGAGTACCAAAGATATGTAAATATAGTGTGTAAGCATGTACTATTTCAGTTTATGAATATTAAGATGAAGTTTGTTATGTTCAACAAAATTTTCTCAAAAGGATTTCGTTAAGTTTCTCATAATTCCTCAGCAGTGCAGATAGAGCTTTTAAAAGATTTTCAAAACATTATTTTTGAATGAATGTTAGACATGCCAAAATACCCTATTTGATGAATGTTTAAGGGAAAAATGACAGTTTTCTAACAAAAAATTGTAGCACCTTGTGTGTGAATTATCTTTTAAAATTTCGTTCTAAGTAAGAACTTGATTCTAAAAAGAGTTTGAATAGAGGTGAAAAGAGAGACTCTGAATTTTGTGAGATAGCGTCTGTGGTAACACGACTAATTCTCTAGAGTGAGAAATGCAACCTTAATTGAAAAGACTTTTGCGGAAGCAGTTGTGGACCCAAATGATTTCAAACAGTTTAAATATTCATCTGATTCTGAAGATTGATTAAGTACATGCAACACAACTATAAGAACATCTTGGAGGGAAAACCTAATTATTTTCATTGATTACTGTAAGTTATTTACATGTTTTCATATGCTTATACTTTAATTTATGAATACTTCACAAGCATCCACATCCACATCTAGTGATTATTGCTTTAAATTATATTTAAATGAAAAAAATATTTCATTTTTACTAAGTATAGCTGAAAAATCTGAAGATATACTTCCTGTTGGCTAAGAAAAACTTGAAAAGATATATTTTGATATAGATCATGCTTGTAAACATAATATAGGATTTGATCATGGAGAAAGCTATAAAGAAATAAAAAAAATCAAAGATATTATGACTGAATACGAAGATATAGAAGCCTCAGAAGGAATTGTTTTTGGATATATAACTAAAGAAAATCAATCTAAAACATTTGAAAAATTAACAAAATATAGAGAATATTTAGAACAAATTGAAAGGTTAAAAGAATATAGTATAAAAAGTAATTCTGATTAAATTAATGAACCACGAGGAAAGAAAAAATATTGAAAGATTTAGGAAAATTCAAGATAATACTAATAAACTAAGGTATATAGAAATTAGGATACTTCTTAAAGAACTTAAAAGGGAAAATAATACAGAAAAGTGATATAAGATAGTAAAAACTATAAGATATCACCAGTACGAACAGCAACAATACTTGATTTGGTTATAAGAAAATACTGAACTAAGATTCTCACGATTAGTTCTAAGAACCTACGATCCAAATGGAAGAATTGTAAGATATAATCCCAAACAACTAAAAGATAAGGGATATATTTTGCAAATATAGTAAGTAAGGGCAAAATAGTATTTAATTCCTTTATGCTACATCAGCAATTTCAAAACCTTGTATTTACCCTTTTTTGACCCTGGCAGAATAGCAAGTCCAATCTAAAAACTACGAATTAAGTTTAGATGATATACTACAGGAGTCGCAAGGCCCCTCACAAAGGGTGGGCCCCATCCTTTGTTTTTGCCTTTTTTTTTTTAATATATGCTTGTGGGGCCCATCCCTTTTGTGAGGGGCCGTAAGGGCCCATGAAAGTAAGGCCTATACTACATACATTCGAATTGACTATTTTCGCAATTCAGTTAAAATGTTAAATAATAGGAGACTTATTTAAGAAACTTTTAGTTGTCTCTTCAAGTAAGTTGATATTTCCTTCTAACACAACAAACTGATTGCCACATCAAATCACCCATGAAGTGCAAAGTTATCTTCAAAAGGACTTATTGCAAACTGCATGTACACAACGAATTATTGAGCGAAGAAGCTTGCTCTTAACTCTTGTTCGATCTTTAAAATAGTCTCTTATAGCCGAGTCAGCTTTTGTAGCTTCATAAAAATATAATAAAAGAAAAAGTTTTTAACTAACCTTTTGTTAGTGGTACCGAGGCACTATTCAACAAAGTATATCTACTACTGCCCTTCTGTCTTCGACTCAACTATAATACCCAACTAATGTCAAAATTGATTACAATTAATGCATCTTCTCATCTATCAATTAGTGACAACCCTCAAAAAAACAAAGGGACAGGATATATTTTAAAAGAAGTAAATCCACCTTCCAAAATTACTAGAACCACAACCATATCACAATGAAAAACAAAGAAAAACAACAAAAAATATAAATGTACAGTACGCGTCCACTCTTGGATATCAGATTTTCCCACCTCCATAATGTTAAAACATAATCTCCACTAACTGTTACTGCCCTCAATCTCGTCTAAAGCACCGATGCTTATTGATATACAGTTTTGCCAACACCATGAGCAACCCACTTTCAACTTTTTGACAACATGAGGAGGATACAAATGAAGCTTTGCAGACAACATTCGGCGGGCCTTCCAAGCGAAACCTTGACAAACATTGTACAATATGATCCACATCATGAAAATGAGACGTATGTATACACCATCAACTCAACAAGAAATTATCGGCCAAAATAGGAATAGACGTCAGTCTTTCGCAGCATAATCTTTAATCATCTGCTTCAGTTGCTGTATACAAACATATGCACCAATTTTGTTAACTTAAAGGGGAAAGTGCAAACAGAAATAATAAAATGAGATATGAAAAAAAGAGAATTGAAGTTAATAAAGACCAACTAGATGCTCACCGTCAACTCTTCATGAAGCACAACAAAAATCTTCTTCAGTCGTTTGTGTCTCTGCACAAATTTAAACGTTATTGCAGTACGGATCACTTTGTAGCAACTCACTAAACAGATAAGACATCAATAAATTAGCCATTGCTCTGTGATAGAGGTGCAACTGGTTTTAATATATCATTGACTAGAATTTGAAATATAGGATTCAAAAAAAGGCCGCTTCCCTGTAAGAGATATTTCAGATGTTTTCATAGCGTATCACGGTATATATTTTTAACATCAAACAAATGACAAGGCTTAAGACCAATCAATAACACCCTTAGAAATCAGTTCACAAAATAAATGCATTTTTGACAACTCTAATTTTCCTATTTGATCTTCTCTCAGATTCTATGTCAAGCTGATCATAATCCTGTAATGTTACTTAAACCTAGTGGAAGTTTTTGGCTAAAACAAATCTATTTAAAGTAACCAATTCACAGATTGTTTCACGTATCTTTCTGCCACACAGATTTTTCATACAAATATGGAGGTTCATAAGTGAGTGGACTGCTCAACTGAAGATCACTCTGATTGCATTAATAGGCATACAGTAGAATGTGATTCCATAACAATTTCTTGTCAATGGAATTATTACATATGCACAATTTAGCACTCAATAATCTATGAAACAAAAATTAAATATACCTCCCCACACTGACGAAAGGATGCTCTCATCTGTCCTAAAATGTCATGATATCTCTTTGTGTCCCTTCCTCTGTACACCTCAAGGTCCTTCCCGAAGTTATTGAACTCATCCCTAAGCACATGCATCACACACAGATTAGACAACTGAACTAGAACGCCAATTCAGCATTGATAAATAATCAATTTCAAAAAAGATTAAAGACAAAATTCAAGAATGGGACCTTAGAACTTGCCAAATACCTGTATGTTTCCAAGATTTTGTTCAAGGAGCAATAGCTCTCATATTTCTCTTGAAACTCCTGCACATATTCTTTATACCTGAATATAGGACGGTATTTATATTAGGTAGAAGCAATAAAAGTCGAGGTTTTCAACAATATGCACAGTTGAAGATATGAATATGTCATTCACAAAAAGCATCATGTTAATACTTACTGTGAGGGATCCTTTATTGGACCCTTCAGCTCAGGCTTATCCTTCTCATACTTGGAATACAAACAACTATTCTCATCAGATGAAGATTCTCTCCGTTTCTGACCACCACCATTGCTCCCTGTCAAAGAAGCATCTTTCCTTTTATCACTTGAATTCGCACTTGCATTGAATTTTTGATTCTTGCCTTCTTTCATAGATGGAGGAACTGGTTTCAGATCACGTTGCTCTGCTGGTGCATTTACAGGAACTCTGCTGTACGTATCCTGATGAGATTCCAAGCTAGTCCCCAGGTTTGTTCCGCCTTCAATATGTCTAGATTGGTGCTGCTGCGGTTGAGATTGCACAGTTTTTTGGTGAGATATTGAAATATCATCAGCATAGTGTTCTGGTGTTTGGCTCTTCAATGATCCATTTGGAAAGCCAGAAGCCACAATGTTTGCATTGGGTGAAGATAGTTTCCTTGAATCTGAAGTAATCTTATTAGAAGGTTTTCCTTTACCTAAATCTGAGTTCCAGTACTCCGAACTCGTTGGTTTGTTTTCTGATTTTTCCCGCTCGAATCTCTTCTTAGACCCAGGAGCTTCATCAGGAACGAGTTCACGAAATTCACCCAACTCCAATTCTGAATGCTCTCTTCGTAAAATTCTGCCTCGATCATTCATCAATGGAGATCTGTCAGTAATATTAGTGTTGCTATCCTTGGGAGAATGCGCCATGAATCCAGGCTCCTTCAACTTCCCCACAATTTCATTTTTTTGGTGACAAGATTCAGTCAGCAGATACTGTTTGTCTCCAATACCTGCAGGATAACTGGTTGGCCTTTTCTCACCAATGAAACCATCTTCCCCTAGTGCTTCTCTTTTACTCTTATCTTTATGAAGCTTAAGACCCTTGCTTGATTGAAGTTTTCTTTCAGTGTACTTAATGCCACGACCCAAGTTCTCAGCATGTTTACCTGACCACTCTTCTCCGGAAGGGAGCTTAGCCTGTCCGCCAGCATCAAAAGATCTTCGATCTGGTTGCTGAGATTCAGAAACAGATCTACTTGGAATGGCTTGCTCGAAACCTTTCTGTATGCTAGAATCATCAGCACCATCCCAAGCGGTTCTATCAGCCATTTGAATATTAGGGTCCTTATAATGGCCTTGTAGAGGCCTACCAGGGGAAGAATTGCAAGGACTCTCACCAAAGAGAGCATTCATTGTCCCAGACACAGTCTGACTCGAGTTGTTACCTTTTGATCTTTTACTGTTGTAAGGCCTCTCATCAGATTGCTTATCATCAGAATGCCTTCTAAATTTGCTTTTTGGCATCCTTTCAGTGCTATCAGACTGCTGTTGCTTGAAGTCATCCCTTACCACATTTTCTGTTTCACCATAGAATCTTTGCCTGTAGACTTGGCTTTCGTTAGCCCTGAGATGACTGAGTGAAGAAGGTTTTGTCCCTTCCACAAGTTTTTCACTATCTTTGCCAGAAACTGAATTAGTAACTGCAGCCATTTCAGCTTCCTGGTCATCTTCAGGCAAGGCTTTCTCAATCTCAACCACATCAGAAACATGATTATCTACAACATCAACAGATTCACTATAAGGAGGTCTCCCTTGTATCGGAAATTTAGGTGAAATAGGCTCAGCATCCTGGGATCTATGCTTGGACTTCACAACGTTGTCATCGTCGTCGCTCGTCATAATATCAACATCCTCATCAGATGCCTGCTTGCTGTTGGAAGATGCATCACTTTCACTGTCACTGCTGCTCCCACTTCGACTTGCCACTGGGCTTTTACTTTTACTTCTGCTATGGCTTCCGCTATCACTACCACTGTCACTGCTATCACTTTCACTGGCACTGTCACTTCCACTATCACTAGAACTAGCCGCAGGCCCTTCACTATTATCAGAAACTTTTTTGTCACTTAAAGCAGTAGGTGAACTATGTATGTCATCAATTTTCTCTATGATGTCCAAGTCATGTCCAGGCACAGAGTTCAATCGAGCATTTTCTTGTGATTCATCAGGGTCAGTTCTCAATGAAAAGCTGGGTTCTGGAACCGGCTGTTGGGCACTCTTCTCATGGACCAAAGATGGACAGTGCAATTCTGGAGAACTGCAAATTCACATTGTACATGTGTTAGTAAGCATAGGTGCATCAATATATATGGAAGAATAAACAGAAAACTGGTTTGATGCAATTCAAAACCTTGCACTCAAGTTTATGTGTATTCTAACAAAATAAAGCATGCCTAGGCAAATATGGAACCATCATAGATAAGAAGCACAACAACACTGATCTATAAAGATCTCAATATCATATTCGTTATCGCATTTATGCATGCCAGAGAAGATGATTGGTTTCATTTTAAAACCCAAAGGCGGTAAGGTTGACATTGAACAAACTCGAATGTGTTAAATGGGTCAAAATTGAATCATATCATTCCTCAAAAATATAATTACCTCTCGGATTATTATTTTTTTCCCTGTGTGCGCGTGCGTGGGTATTTCCTAACAATTTTCATTTTCACCAGCCCAAAGTGAATTGGAAATTTTGGATTACAGAATCCTAACCAAAGTTCCCTGCCCCTTAGTTTACAATTCCACAATGATTTAAGTCCTTTAATGCCAAAGTAGAAGAAATGGAAGACCATTTTACCTATTTTTATTTCATTTTAATAGAGACGGTAAAATGCATGGTTAAGCTCATTAAAGTGCCATCTTGTTTTACAGAGGAAAAAGAATAAGTAAGGCCAGGTCTTTGGCAAAACAAGCACAGATAATCAGTCAGGAAAGCCAGATGAGGCAGAGTACCTTCCGCTTTCGGATGAAGGTTTCTTGAAGGTTTCCATCTCTACTCCTGGTTTCAAAAAGTATCTTCCAGGAGCTTGAAAAATAGCAACCTAACAGTGATAATTGAATAAGATACAAAAGCAGTTTATGACTGGAAGAAAACCCTATCAAGATCTGCACTGCTTACCTGTTTTAAAATGGGCTCAATTTCCCGAACCGAGTTGGGCATTGCATCCCCAATAGCCTTCTCCAAGCCCTAAACAGGAAATTGGCAAGATCCGAGTTTAACATTAAGGACATTTAAGGTATTCATGAAGTTAGATATCTGGATACCTTTAATTCAAATAAGTAGGAAAAGAAAGAATACATGTTTACCTTGAGACTCATTCCCTTGGAATGATGCTCCATGAGAAGAGAAATTACCAAACTTTTCAAATCAGCAGCTTTAGGCGCCATGTTCCCCGTGTGCTTTGGTTTATCTCGGACTGTATTACTCGTCACCCTGCCAGGCATTTCTTTCTCTGAGCTAGCAGTCCTATTGGTAGCTTGAGTTGGTATACCCTCTTGTATACCTGCATGTCCCTTCATTAAATTGCCACTTCCAAATGGTGACACTGGAGCACCAGATTGCTCTGGTGGAGAAGATAGAGGTGAATCCATGGTCCTTCCCTTCGAAGGGGTTGTTGTAGCCACCGCAGGTTTATAAACAGATTTAGCAGGTCCACCTAATGTATTGATGAATGAATGGCAAAAAAAATAATAATTAAAAATTAATAAAACCAGAACCCTAAAAAACTTACCCAGCACGTTCGCAGTTTTGTGATAAGCTAAATATGGATGACCACTTTATAAAGATGGCAAAGGAATTATCAAGATTTTTCCCCCTTATTTACCTGGAGGAGGTTCAGCTTTTCTCTTTTTGTAAGGAGGCTCTTTCTTTTGCTTGAAATTTCTCCATGGAGTAGCTGAAAACATAATAAATTTATTGAAGTGAAAATTCAAATACAGGTTAAAAACATTCACACTGCAGTTCTACATAAGAACAAATTCATGCACTCGAGCATCAATCATAAGAAGATTGCTCTTCAATATTATATTAATCAATAGCGGATATTTTTGAGGCTTCTCATAACCTTAAGGTCAATAAAGAATGTCAAGCTCATGCTATGGACTTTTTTATTAGTGACTTCACGGTCAGAACCTTAATCATTCACATCTGTACAATTAAACCTTAACCAGTATAATATCTCATATGGCTCCATTACATCTTCTTTTGCTGGTTCTAAAAATCATAAGAATCCAGAAAGCCTCCAGGGATCGAAGTCATATAATAGTTTTTGTTTTCTTTCAAATCCAAATATTTAAGGAAACAGAAATGATCATCTAGATGCCTTGGACATGCCCTTATGGAAAAGATATAAAAGTTCTATTTGCATTCCCAGGAGAAGCAAATCACTATACAAGTACACAACTTCTCCACCAATAACCCAATAGCTTGCTTCTAGTGCTTTTAAACTATGGGTCCTACAAAATCTGAGGAAAATAAGTAGGTAATAAGTAATGGGTCCTATGAAATTTGGGGATAAAAAGTATGTTTGACTAGCTTAAATTAAAATTAAGCTTTGCCAAATATGCTCTAAATTGTGAGAAAATGGTACGGCACAGGAATATTCAAAATTATATTAAAATAATTGAAAAAGGTTACAAGTCAATAGAAACATATACGCTGCCCCTAATGCATTTGCACAGACACTAGGGGGGTTGGTGACAATTAGAGTTTGAAAAGTTGAGTAATGCAATTGAAAATAGAATTCTCCAAATTTGTTCCCCTTTTAGCAAGTTTTGAAAGCTCCCCAACTTCAGGCAATCAAATGGACCAAGTTCGAGAGGAAACAAATGAAGATGGTTTCAGTCGAACAAAATGACGTGATCAATCAATTAATCAGCTGACTTATGGAGGTTCAGGCATCCATGGATTTTCTCTCTATACTTGCCTTCTCATACATGACTATGGAGAGTGAAATGGCCAATGGTTTGGAGCTAAGTTTGGCAGATATAAGAGATTGAAGCAATCTAGCCCCATTCAGGTCCACACTGCTAGATACAATTCCAAGATGCAAAAAAGGGGGTCATCTAAGATTTTGAGAGGATTCAAGATCCATCGGATCTGGAAAAAAGAATGTTAGTTTCTTGAGACAATGAAGTACTGCCAAAACTCAGCCTACTCAGGTTCAATGGGTTGCTAATTCCCCTTCTTGACTAGAATTATCCCAAGGAAGAACTTGACGCCTCTTTCTTTTTCTTAAGAACTTATGATACCTTGTTTGCTTGAGTTCACTCAACTTTCAACTTTCAAATGGGTAAACAAAACAATCCCCATTAAAATTCTGCCTAAAACAAATACATCTCCCAAGATCTTCTCAGGAAAATTGGAAAACCTTACTCTGGTAGCAGGAGGAAGTATAGTTAGAATAGCCACATGCTTCCCTTGTTAGAAGGAACATATCCAAGTGAGATTATACAGTTCAGGCATTGAAAAATAAGGTAATCATAGGATTTCTCAATCTCAAAAGGCATGCAAAAGTTGAGAAAGAGATTACGGTATTTTTAAGAAATCAAATGCCTTTTCATTAGCAATGTCCCACTTAATGGTGCGGAAGCAGAATTGGAATTCTTGAAACAAGAACAAAGTTGAAAACTTGAAATTTGTAGAGAATAATTTTATCGTATTGAATTGATAATCGAAAAGTGTACAAAGCCTTTTTTTATATAGGCAAAATAATTTCCTAATCTTACTAATATAAGGAAACTAAGCTTAAATCCTAAAAGAAAAAGAAAACTAAAATCCTAATCTAAAAGAAAGAAGAAAACCTATTCTAAATAAGAAAGGGAAAAAAAGTACATATTCTAAATAAGAAAGAAGAAGAAAAAGAGATAAAACAAATCTTATTTGGAATAGAATTGTCCTACATCATTCTCTCCCACTTGAGAAAAACTTGTCGTCGAGATTTTGAAGAAAAGAAAATCAATCAATTGGAGACGATGGTCTCTCATTATTGAATTCCCTCCGTGCACATATAAATACACGAATTTTCAATTCGTTGCACTTCTCATGTTCTTTTTTTTTTTTTAACTTCTAATAATGACATCTTCAATATTACAATTCTTTCACTATTTTCCTTGTGCTTATGCAATTCTTTGACATTCGGATCATAGAGAAGGTCAACGAAACTTTCATTTTTAATTTGCCAAGCCTCATGTTTGAGTCCTTGGTGACTCGCAAGTTCAATTGCCTTTTCTTCGGTTGATATCTTCTCAACTTCAACTTGTTCAATGTTAGAGTGTGACTCAAGCTTGAGGTCATCAATTGCAATTTCACGATAATGTTTTTCATCCTTACACTTACATTTGTTATCAATTTTCATGTATAAGAGATCACCAAGTTTCGAGTTTCAACTTGCACATGCTTTCCTACCTCTATTGTAGTATTATAGTCGATAACATCCTGGTTGTCTTGAATGACATCATATATCTTAAAAATTTTTTGCTCTTAGTTTACATTTATATGGCAAATTGCTCATGTAACAAAAGAAAAACCTTATTGTACTACCAAAAACACACTCTCAACCTATATAAGTGACATATACATCATGGTACCATGATTGTCCCCAAAGTACATAAGGTCCATCTCTATCACATTACACACAATCTCATTTACGTAGTGATGTCCTATAAAAAGTGAAATTTTGCAACCCTTTTAACTAGTGGAACTCGGAAGCAAGATGAGTAATTTTCAGTCTTCAAATTTAAAGCTTTCACCATGATTTGGCTATTATGTTCTTACTACTCCTATATTTATTATTACGTGCATACTTTGTCGTACTTGTTGCACTGAATCCCCATGTTCCAAAAATCTTGTTGTACTTTGAATTGGGGTCATTTATATGTCTCCAATAAATCTATACAAAATCCTTGATAGCTTGTGAATATTCAAACTTAGTTGGGACTCAATGAAATTCTCTATCCACCTGTTTTCGTGTTCTAGACTCGTTGAAGTAACCAACATTCATACAGTCAAAGTCTGTAAATTCTTGTAGTTGCGTCTTCAAACATACTCATCCTTTGTTCTGGATTCTAGACCAATATTGGTAATTTTGTAATCTTTCGATCATCGTCGCAAAGATGCATTCTACCACCATAGGTAGGCATCAACCATAGATCAACCTTGCTTTGATACTAATTTTGGTGCAAAAGCAGAATTCAAATTCTTAAGATAAAAATAAAGTTGAAAAACTCAAAATTTGTTGAGAATAATTTTAATAAATTGAATTAATTGAATTGATAACTGAAAAGTGTACAAAGCTTTTATTTATATAGGCAAAATAATTCCTACTATTATTACTATAAGAAAACTAGACTAAAATCCTAAAAGGAAAGAAAACTAAAATCCTAATAAAAAAGAAGAAGAAATTATATTCTAATCAAGAAAGAAAAAGAAATCCTATCCTAAATAAGAAATAAAAAAGAAATCTTATTCTAAATAAAAAAGAAGATTAAAAAAAGATAAAACCAATCCTATTTGAAATAGGATTGTCCTACATCACTTAATGTTGTATTACATACATTGATAGTCTCATTGGCGTCCTAAACATTGAGAGATTTGGGTTTGTAAATGGTACAATAACGACTTATTTTGTTCGCAGGGTTTGAAAATCATATTTGAGGAATATAATTTACAAATGAGTTTTGATCAAATCCAAATATACATAGTATTTGTACTTAGAATTTGCAATTCTATGCAAACAAGTCCACGATCTCATAATTATTCTGATAATTAGAAAAACTACAAAAGACGGACGATATCTCAAACCACGTTCCACATTACACTCACATGTAGGACATGTAGGCAGTATTTTCTTAATATCAAATAAAGCACACAGATAATGCCAACAAATATGAAGTGTGCATTTCTTCATTGTTGATGGCAGGCTTCTTTCACAGACCTGAAAAAGATATGTTAAAGAGATAATTCCTTCTATTTCTTAATTGGAAGTTCATATTTTCACATATGACATGCAATCCTCTCTTCAATAGTAACATATTGAAGTTTCCAAACTGGAAAGAGGTTCCTTTAGTGACGTTTGAGGTTATGATGCGTACTGAAAATCACTTCTCACATGCTCACATAGAAGTGTAGAAGATCAAGGTGCTAATAACTATTAAGTTTGTTTTAAACAGCAAGGTATCCAAACAAATCTGGGTAGAACTAATTAAAGTTAGGAATTATTAAGCTTGCCACATAATTTTTTATAGACCCTTCACATCCTCAATCCAGGTAGATTTCACGCTCCACCATTAGAATAGAGACATCAAGATGCTCGTAGCCAGGTAGAGTTCGAAAGGCACAATATCACAATTTTGATGCTAAGGAACAGAACATTCAATTCTAGCATTTGACCAAAAACAAAATTATCCGCATCAGTAGGACCAAAAAACTTACACTCAGCAGCAGCCAATGCCTTAATTTGATTCTTCGTAGTTGGATTTTGATGGTCTAAAACAATGGCCCTGTTGGATAATAGAAAAGCCATAATCAAAATATAAAAATGATAATAAATTCAAAAAGGTCAAGATATTTTTAAGATCCCACAATCTATGTCAGCCTTCCCACGATTATTTTGTGCAAGTAAATTGATAAAATAAATTAAAAAATATTAATACTGCACAATAAGAGAACAGAAAATTTCAGCTCCTTATTCAGTAAAATTGCAGTATCATTCATATGAAGTAAATGAAATATATACCAACTCATGTTGTTTGGAAAATGTATATTGTTCTAAAATCGAGTAAGAATAATAAAATACCATTCCCTCGGCCTATTATCAAGTTGATAAGGTTGATAGAAGAAGTAGAGATATATCAAGATCTGTATATGTACGTATTAAAAAATCAAGAAATACAGCATACTTGCGTGATTTGAGCTTTTGCTCAGCTTCTTGTGACCGCATTTTAACATGATTTTTAGTTGATTCATCCAAGACACGCTGTACATTCAGCTTGCGCCAAGCACCCCCTGATTCTACAAGCAAGTTGTTTCCATCTTCACCACTTTGACGTTCTTCATATATGTCACAAAGGTCTCCCATTTCCCGTGACCATGTGAATTTGAAGTTCTTATCACCCACATTAATGGCCTGGCAAAAAATTAAAATAAAATAAAAACTCTGCTTGACACTATATTGCATACCACATTACCTATACGAAAGAATCTGGTTGCAAATAAAGGTACCGTGAGATAATAACATTTAATACAAGTACCAACTAGTCGAGAGTTACAAAGAAAAAATTCTTCAAAAACAGGCATCCAAGAAGAATATTTCACAAGTATAAAACTGGAAGGGGCATGATTAACAAAGAAGACGAGAGAGAAGAGACGAGTCTGTATGTGATATTCCAAATTCTCATCATTGATAGAGTCCAAATGATCTCTAGAATGATCATTCGTTTTGAAGCAACTATTCCCTAGACACACTCGTCACATTACATGGCAAATGAACTTCTAGTTTCAGAGGGTGAATCTATCCATTTGATCAACCATTAACAAGCAATCTCAATCACTTAGCCTAGCCTAGTCGAGCAATGGACTGAACCAATTCAAGCCAACAAATAACACAGCCTGCGTTCTTCTGTATGTACCTCCATATTGCAAAGATGGTCAATGCCTAGTTGAAATAAGGTGTAGGATAATGTCCTCAAATGAACAGAATTCTGAGTTTGAGAACACACTTCTTGTGTTTCCTATTCTATTAAATGCCATCCACGTCTAAACATTCTGTCACAATTATCAATCTCCACAAGTCCAACATATATTATTCTGAACACTTGTGGATTGCATGAATTGCAATACTCCACTTGCATGGGCAGAATTTCAAGTAGACTCGAGCAACAGAATTATCTTTAATAGCCAGTTCCGTTTTATTTCAAATAAAATAGTTTCAATTTTCAATGAAATGTTTAACGTTAGTCCTATACAACAGTACTTATCGTAAATGTATTTCTCCCATTCAGAACACTGCAAGAATGTAACATAGACTTAAAGTTGCTTACAACAATCAGACAGAAAGCTTTCCGTGCTAGACACAATGCAAAAACAACATTCAAACAACAAGCCGGATATGATTGAATTTGTTTAAAACTATTGATTACTGTTTAAAAATAATGGTTACTGGTCGTATAATTAGGGGGAAAAAAATAGTTCAATTGAACATAATATGCAGAACCAAGCTTTTACTTCAAGAAGCAATCTGATAGTCCCGAGTCTAAAGCTCACTCATTAAAAGAAGTAAATGAATTTCAGTTCAACCTTAAGCCATATTTATTAGAAAACAATTGATAAAACAAAAAATTTAACAGAAAAGAACTAAAATTTAGATACAAAGACTCACATTCCCGTTGTTATTATTGGCATTGGCATCAAATTTGATCCGCACGTTGGCCCCCTCTGCCTCCACGCGCTTGATCTCCTCCACCAGGTCCGGCACCAACCTTATTATCATCGCAAAATTCAGAGGATTCCCCGTGACGAGGCTGTAGGTCTCATCCGCCTGCACAGAAG
>CAIGRB010041097.1:32026-49272 GCA_903798255.1 Fraxinus quadrangulata
AATTTTTTTTTTTTTTTTTTTGGTATTCCTACAATGACGAGACTTTGTGAGGTCACTCAACTCGCGTACCGTCAGAGCCGCCTATGAATTTAGACAATATTATTCTCACAACTCGTGTACCGTCAGAGCCGCCTATGAATTTAAACAATATTATTCTCACCTAAAGTCATACAAATCATGCCTAGAGCCCTTCAACTCTTTAGTTCAAATAAAATTTCACCTTATTTCATATTTAATACGAAAAATGAGCAGTTGACAAAATTTGTTGTAAATGTCTTCTTTAACTTCATACGATTATATTAATTTAGTATACAGACTTACTCTCAACGTTTCTATAATCATAATTGTCTCATGTACAAGAATCTCCTATCTAAGATGACAATAAAAATCTGGCTTTCTTCCTCAGTTTTCTCGATATATGATGGGCAAGGCCGAAATATTTTGTCATTCCTGCGCTTATCAACTTTACTTTCTTTTGGCCATTCATTTTTGTTTTTCATTTTCGTGAGTGGCACGTGGTTCATTGAATATTAAAATGTGTGATGGGGAGGGGCTTCCAGTATCATAATGGCTGCACACGTTATTGGACCACGCAGGGGAAAGAAATATCAATTCACAATTCAACGCGTAGCCGAGGGTCCTAACTTCATTTATAGTAAAACTATACTGCCAAAAAAATCTTGGTATAAAAATTTCACATCGAATGGCCCATCTTTATAAGGTTAACCTTTTAAGATAAAATCTCAAATATTAATATGACATCATAGCTCATTAAATTCCAACGAGCGATCCAATCTGATTAAAACTCAAAAAATGGGCACGTGAATTTTAAGATTAATATACTTAAACGAGCCACTATCTTGCGATGGCATTTTAAGGAATAAAAATATCAAATCGAATAAAAATGAAAATATATACTAACTTATAGAAAGTGTTATTCCTTTTAATAATGTTGATATTTTAAGATGGAACTTCAAATCCTAGCAGACCTCACTTTGCAAACTTCCAATAATAACTATACATTTTTTTTCTAAAATTAAAATGTCATTTCTTCAATTTTCTTCCTGGTGTCAATTTCTTCATCACCTATTATACGTCGCCATCTAACCTAACTAGTTTTGGCACGTAGTTCCACAATTCCGTCGCTAACCACTATCCCTAAGAGGTGGAAAAGTCTATTTATATTGGTATGGATAATAGACACATATATTCTTTGATTTTACTGAGACTTCTTACAAGCAATTTTGTTTTTTAATAGTCAGAATCCCTTGCTGAATTTGCTCCATTGGTTCCCCATTTAAATGTAGCTAATAACAATGTGGCTCAAGAACGGGTGAGTATTCGAATCATAGGTGCTAGCAATCGTAAATATGCTCATATTATTGACATTATCGTTGCTACGGAATCGGCCAAGACCCTACAGATCAACTCTTTTTCCTATTTAGAGATCAATAGCTTCACTTAGTGTTTCTCAAAATTATTTGCAAAAGAAGAGATACTAAAAACGGTTCTTTTTGCAAACTTGATGTCGCTCTATCCCTATGGAAAAGATTGCCACAGACTTGTTAGGATCGATTTTGGTTTCTTTTTTGGTCTATTCATATTTATTTTAACAAAAAAAGCCTTCTACAATAATTCTATACAAAACATTCTACATAAACAAGGGATAATTTATAATTATACTCGCATCACAATTTTTATTTGCTGTACATTATATTAATTATACTTAGAGTCCTCAATTTTTGCTCATTGTAATACTTATGTTCCTAATTTTTTTGTCAAATTTTTATCTTCAAATTTTCATTAATTAGCATATTTCATCGTTGAGGATGAATTTTATCAAAATATATTTATTAGCATGCATTGAAATGAGGAGAATATACTTTATCCTACTTTTGCATTTATTATTTTAAAAAAATTTGATAAGAAAATATGTTGTTTTACCCCCATCTAATGGACTTTTTTTTTACGAAAACCGTTATCAGATATGAGATATGCTAATTAATAAATGGTTGAGAATAAGAATAGGTTGAAAATTATTTGTGAACAAAAGTGATATAATGAGCAAAGAGTTAAAATTATGGTGTGAACATAATTATCCAAAACAAGATCTTTCTACTAGGTTTTTATCTTATTTTTTTCTTAAATATACTTTTATCTTCTAGCCCATACCCCTTTCCTCCTCAATATTGCTCCTCAAATAGGTGAATAGTTGAAGATTAAATTTAGATAAATATGCTACACCTCTAATAAATAATAATAATAACAATAATAATAATATAAAATCCGAAGTCGATGAACATTACGTAATTGTAAATAAAATATTATGAGTTCAAGTTTCACCGCTATCCATACATAAAAAAATTGTAGTGTATCATGCTTTCGATGATATATAAATTTAGTCTCAAAAGAGTAATGTGTTGAAAATTAAATTTTAATAAATGAATATATTGCCCTTTTTACAATTTAAGTTTTTAAGCGAATTGGTCAAACAAGAAGTCGGTTGTCAATATAATCGTCTGGTCAAATATGTTGAGTTGATTTCATATGTGGTCATTAAAACTCAAATTAAGCCCCTATTTGGCCCTATTTTTTCAATTAAATTTTTTTACAATTTTATCAACTTTTTAATTATATATTTTATCTAATTTTTTATCAAAATATACTAAAAATTTAATTTTTATTTAAATCAAACAGTGACTAAATCTCCGAAATCGATCAATTATTCTTATGACCCATTTAGTCATTGAAATCAAGCAGAAAAAGAAGATAGTTGAACATCCAGAACAATCAAAATCTCTATTCAAATTAGAAAATATAGATAATAAAAGACAGAAAAAGAGAAAAAAAATTAATTATATATAATCTCTTCCTTGATAGCTCATACAAAGTATTAAGAACACACAAATCATCAAACTAAAGAACATAAAACCTATGAAAAATGCACAACCAATACTTCGATAATAACATACAGACTCCCAACCGTTGATATTACTTTCAATTGAGAAATGTAATTAAAAAACTGCTTTTAAGTACGATCAAACGTCGGCTCGCTCGAGTTTCATTGACTAAAACATATGTCCTTGTTTGGTTATTAATTTTTTTAAAAATTTTTCCCTCTGGTAATTTTAACAAAACATTTTTCAAATATAAAACAATATTACGGACAAGAGCCAAACAATGACATAAATAACTCTCACTCTAGTCACTCTTAATGAACTTTTTTATTAGTTTTTTAGTACTTTTTATTACTGAAAAGTTGAACCTGGTTGTAAATAGCAAGATCAGGCCAGCCTTCGCCACCATTCCAACAGCTAGAATCGCCGCCGCCGCCGCCACACTGAATATTTAGGTACCCATCTGCATTATTGTCATTCCCACCCTCCAACACCAATTGGAGGTCCATATTATGACCCGTACATGGATCTTGATCACCAACCAGTTCTCTTGACTGCATTTTTGAACAGTTAGGGCTCAGACCATTGAGCAAATAATTGAATTGCCCTCCACTTGACTCCATAAGTGAGCTGAAGTCCATTAAATTCTCAAACTGGCCACCATAATTTTGTGCCTTCAGCGGCAACGATTCAGTGATTACAGCGGTAGTAGAAGTGGATGCTAATGGTGCAGACACGGCCGTCGTGGAGACGGTGGAGGAGAGCGCTGGGCGTTTGGGGTGGTTATTTCGGGAAGAAGAGATGGAGGATGAGGAGGAAGTGCGCTTAGTGTTCTTCCTAGAGCAGCCGCCGACGGGGATATTTCTAAGAGCGCCGCCTTTAGTCCAGTACCTCCGGCAATTTTTGCAGAAGTGGCGCGGCTGAGTGAGGTTGTAGTTGTTATAATAACAGAATTTTGTGTTTGTGGATTCACACCTTGGGCACTTCAATTGTTCATGTTCTGTGAATTGTGGCTGTGTATTTGGCTGTGCTGCTTGTGCTTTGATCTGCGAATATATTGATGGGTATTGCATTTTATCAAAAACAAACTCAAATTCTCTTATCAAATTTTGATTCAAACAATCGAATTTGGGGTTGAAGAAATGGGATTTTATGTGAAGTGGCGAAAAGGGAAGAATTACAAATTACAAAACCTCGAAAAAAAAAGACAAAAGATTGAAGATGGATACGAATTTCAAACCCAAAAATTGCATAATTTCAGAACAGCATTTAAAGACAGATTAAATAACCTTAAAGTCAAAACTAAAACCAGAAAACCCCACAAGAAGAGTTTCGGAGACAAAATTATGGGGTTTGAATCCGCGTGAGAGAGACTGCAAAAGAACGAAATATATATACGCACACATATTGAGAGAGAAACTCACTTCACTTCGCTGCAGTCTTTTTTCAAGTTGAAAATTTGGCTTTAGCTAAGCCAATGTGTAGAAACTAGAAAGTGCCATTTAACCAATTTTTTATTCATAGAGTAATTTTTTATTATTGATAAGTTAACAAATCAATTATGATTAATTTAATCAAACAAAGGGGATTGAGGAATGATTTCTGATTATTTAAAAATATAAAATTGACCAGATGTCAAACTTTTGCCCTAATGTGTTATCTCCTCAAACTAATTATGATGATTATAAAACGCACGTTTTTCTCATTTATCGTGTTACTTAAACGCTTATGACTCATATATTAAATTAATAATCGACTAGTTGTGTGCTCTTCAATTCAGTCATTCATGTCATTGAAGAAGAAGACTGCGAAATATTACTCATCAAGTATAAAAAGTATACGTTAATACTCTTATCAATATCATCTCGAGCTATGGATATTATCACTCCACTAACCTTCTAAATGTTATAAGAATAAAAAATTGGAGCAGTCAATCCAATTGAAATAATTTTTAGTTCAACTTTTTATTCTATCTTCAGCCCTTGTTTGAGAAAATGCATTTTTGAACAGTAATTTGATTTAATTACAATCATACATTTTTCAATAAAATAATATGACACGTAAATTTAAAAAATTTCCTTATTTTTTAAATATACATTCTTCACCATAACACTATTATAAAATATATTTTTTGCAAAAAAATAGGGCTCAAACAAGATCTGTTTTGAATCAATAAGCGCATCGATTTTCAAACACAATTTTTTTCCCCTAATAATATTATTAGAATATATGTCTTGCTTGGCTTGAAGTGTGAATTTAAGTCGAGTGTAGGAAGCCAATGCCTAATCACGTAACTAAAAACAAGTACAGTACCAGGAGCCGGCTGCAAGCCATTGGACGCTGCAGCCAAGCCGGTAATGGAGCACGCGTGCTAACAAAGCTATGAGAAACTGAAGGGTACATAAGCGGAATCACCACCGTCAATTTCACATTGTGAGGATTTGACAGCCGTCCAAATGGCAGAACCGAGGGGTATCGTAAGTGGAGGTGGAGTTGAGTGGCCGTCATCGAAATAGATGGCGCATTGTAAATGGATGAGGTGTGACCCATGGTATTATGGAGAAGAGGACGCTACCAAACAAGAAATTGAGTGAAATTGAGTGAAAATATTTCGATTTACTCCTCAAATTCTTTTACTTTGTTCGAAAAGTCTGTTCACTTGAATGATCCGCAATGAGATTAGATGACACTCATTCGGATAAATTTTTCAAAAAGATTCATTTTTTTTTTTAAATAACTCGCTCAATGATAGGACAAAAAATTCTTAAAAAATATGTAATATTTATTAAAATTAATTTCTTAATCAAAGTTATTTTCAACAAATTGACTCGATATGACTTGTGAGTGTACACACATTTCTTCTTCTACATCTTCACAGATGCACCAATGTACAAACCAAAACTTTCTAAATCCACCTTTAAATTATACCTTAAATATATTTTCAGGGGAAATTTGGACAGGGTAATTCTTAAAATCAAGGAAAGAGAGATTCTTGATAGTTAAATCAATGCTTTAAAATTTAAGTTGAGTATTAAATCAGAAAAGATAAATGGATGAACGATTTATCAACCTTCTTCGAATGTGTGGCTTAGAGTCGTGTAGGGATGACAAAATGGCTCGTCGACTCTGCCGTCCGTGGAAAAACCTGAGCCGAGTCGGCTCGAGGTTCGAAACCATCGAGCCCCATTTTGGGGCAAAGGCTCAAACTCGAGCCGACCCGTGTCATGGGCCATTTTAAAAACAAAAATTTGAAAATAGCAACTGTAGCATGTAGGAAGAAAAAAAATAAAAATAAAATTCAAACAAGCATGCATGCACGTTGCAAACAGCTACGAAAGACGAAAAAAAAATCAAGCCGGCTCGGCCCGCTAAGGCTCGAGCCAAAAGCTTGGGTTGAGCCTCAATTTTTTGGCTGAACTTTTACTTGGCTCAGCTTGGATCAAAAAATGCTCGAATATTTTGTTCCGGCTTGTGGGTCGGCTCATTGGCAAGGCTAGAGTTGTGCAACGATGCATAAAATTTTAAAATCAATTCTTACTAAGATCCCAAATTTAAGTTTTATTAAGTCTCTTGGTTATAGATTTATAAAGACTTCATGTCTTGATCTTGTTCAAAAATATTTGAAGCTAACAAATGTTACAAGATAATAATATATAAATATGCATTCGTAAATGTTACGAAAAAGTTCTTTGGTTGACCCGGTTCAAAAATTTTGTTTGGGTTATCGATTAAAAAACAATTGTCAGTTCACTCAATTTTGATCGGTTGTTAAATGGGTCAAGGGCAATCCGACCCTCTAAGCTCACTTAACCTGATCAAGGGTCGAGTCAATGGTTTTTCTTGATTGGTCAGTTGAATCAGACTAATTTTATAACTATGCCTAAAAGTCATCACTTGTCCAACCAAAATAAGATATTCATACATTTGTAGAGTAGTGATAGCGTGACATTTAGAAAAAAGTTAATAACATTATTCATCGGCTATGAAGTGTTAATTATATTATCGGTTGTAATATATGTTATCACATGAAATGATTACTTAAATAATTCATAATTTCACACTCAGTGATAATGTGTTAGTTGTTATGGATTGTAATTTGTGTCATCACATGAAATGATGACACAAATAATTCATAATTTCGCACTCAATGATAATATCTCAATACAAAATAATAATAATAATAATAATAATAATACAAAAAAAAAAAAAAATTAGATGTGCTTCGACTCAATTAGTTCTAACAATTAAAGGCGAAAATACAAATTGACCTTATTGTAAGGGTGTAAAATAATGAGTTGTTCGATCCAATACACAAATATCTTAATTTAGATGTATTACGCTTCGCTACCAAAGTTCAAAATCAAAGTGCCACTTAGCAATCTACGTGGGCAGAAAGTCAACAGAAAGTCAAACGAATGCCCAACTTGTCAAATACGAAGAAATTGTGCAACGGTCGAAGTTCCTTGCGAGGCACTACCTCAAAGACGAAGCATCATAACTTGGGTTGAAACGCTGCATAAAAAAACAAATAAAAGAGCTGAAGATTCCCATTCAGACAACTAGCATAAGGACCTCACCAAGGCTCTCAGTACATCTGAAGCTCAATGAAGCCGATGTTATATCTTACAACATATTTGAAGATCTTTTGAAAGTGATTGATGTAACACTTCTAATAAAGAATGTCGGTGCATCAGCATATTGTACAGGGTGACTGACCTCTTATCAATGTATTAATTGTAAAAATAGACGGTGATGTGAAGCCTCAATTAAGGAGGTTAGGCTACGTGATTCTGATTCAACGGACACCACGTTAGTCAAGATAGTATAAATATGTTCTCTTTGTAACTTAGAAATTGTTGAATTTTTGAAAGTTAGAATCTTGTGTTCTTGATTATTGAAATAAGGAAATGATTCTTACAAACATTTGAGCGATCATCTTCCCTTCGATAACACTTCCAATAGATACAAATTTTAACATGTAATCTAGCACTCATAAATACACATGTCATCTATCCTTTCACATATTCTCATTTAGCCTTTGGTTTTCATCGAATAGATTGGATCTTAATTGGTGATCGTTGTTAGCGCGATCATCTTCGTTACACTCGTCGGAGCACGAACATTTTTGTCTCTCATCGTAGGGCATCTTCCGCATTCACATCCATTTTTCTCATCGTCTCGCCAATAAAAACGTGCTGAAACTTGCTTGATATGGCAAAAGTGAGCTTGGCATCTGTTGGCTCTTTTTTGGATCAACAAGATGATCAATTTGTATTGTAATACAACAAATCTCTTGAATCGAGCCGATTAAGTCTATTTAAGTTACACCTCTACCATTCGACCAAACTTATTGAGATAATCATTTTCACAGTTAGCAAGTTCAAAAATATTTGTAACGCAACATAGTGGAATAATAATCAAGATACAATTTTCCAACTCGATTGAAAGTAAGGCAGAAATAGAGATGTACATCACACAATTCACACCCATTCGTGTGTCCAATGATAGATTGTTAAACATATAAAAAAATGCCCACGTGTAATTTTAAAATGAAAGCTAAAATCTAATTATATAAACAAATATTTATTTATTTATCTTTTTTATTTATGAATATGATGATTTTGATATACTGTTTAAAAAAAAATTTGTTGAATTTTTTATTTTTTAAGAAAACCTAAACAGAACGAAGGATAGGGACGAAAAGGGGACCACGATCCCTGGCCCATCCTTTATTCACGACTGATTTTTTAATCTCGTCCTCGAGCCATTTTCGATTTAAGTCGGGAATTCTTTGTCCCATTTGGGCCGAGTTCCTTCTATGGAAGATGTAATTTCATTAAGATCATGTTTGGCGAAGTCTAATAAAAGTAAAATACTTTTAAGTAATAACTTCCTTTTTCTTAGTTTGAACTAAATAATTATTTTTACTATGAAAATAAGTAATTTTGTCTAAGAAATTGGTTGAAATAAGCGAGGCATGTGGGGTAGAAATTTGTGTAATTCATGGTGCTGTCACGTCATGTTCCCCACGCGCCTCCTGTTGTTGACACGACCGGTGCAATAATGCCGACCATGTTTGTGTGGAAATTTTTTTTAAAAACTCGTAATATTATTTTATTAAAAAACACGTAATTAATAAGAAGAAAAAAAATAAATTATAATTTAATGAGAACTAAACGGGCATAATATAGGCATTAGATGTCATTAACAGTTTAACACGAGAATACAATAAAATTTGTCATTAAATTCATTTTCGTTAATCGGTTGTGAAATTTGTTATTAAATTCGTGGTAGTATTATTGAGCAGTATCTAATATTTCACAACGATTCTTTACAAATGAAAGTCGAAACAATACGTGTTTGACAGTAAAATTGTTTGTCTAGACAATTGCTTTTATTTTTTCGATAGTTCGACAAGCTATACGTTCCAAATTTAAAAAAAAAAAAAAAAAAAAAACTAGAGAAGAATTCTGAAATTTACCCTACTTCATAATACGAACGACTACCAATCACAATAAAATGTCTTCTTATCCATGAACATAAACTAAACAAATATAAAAATAAGTTGTTCAACATATCCATTGTGACACAATTTCAAACAATGTGATATTACAAATCCAAATGCAACACATTTTTTCCCGGTGAACGATGTCCCACTCCGTACTCTTTTACCTCTCTTGTGGCCACTCGTAGTGCAAAAAGGTCGACCAACCAAATTCAAATTCCATCTACAACACCACCAATATAACACAAATTTCGATTGATGTAACATGCAATGAATTCATACAACAAATAGTGAATCAAGTCAAACACATCCATGTGAATTTCTCATCAGATTGGTTCATTTCATTTTATTCAAATGCATGAGACACGAATCCCTTGTTTGAAACCCCCATTTTTATGTTAAATGAATTTTGTAATAGTATTTTTTTGGTGAATGTGTAACTGAAAAGTAGAGAAATTTTTTAAATTTACGTACAAATTATTTTATTGATAAAATATGTAATTAAAAATGAGTATGAGAAAAAAAACGATTTATTGAATAACGGGTATCAAACATATACTAAATATGCAAATGCCCCCCAACATTAATAAATTTTAGAAAAGTCAAGTTCTTGGACATGTCACAAGCATCTAAAGACAGCCAAAAATTCACATTCAAATATAAAATTAATTATTCGTGCACATACAATGGAAAAGGAGATAAAATCAATAATAAAAACAATAATAAATCCTAATTTCCAAGCACACCCCTCATTGTGTTTCAATCAAAGCCGAAAAACGAACTAAATTATTGAGAAAATAAACCACATTGGAATGTTTACTTTAATTTCCGAGCATACCGGCTACCAATTAGAGGCAAAAATATACTTTCTGAAAAAATCTTACATTTTTGGACAAGCATCCAATATTTTCAAATAATATAAAAAATTATCAAACAAAATCTTAGTTCCTTGGAAAATTGGAGGCGAATATACACTGTGTTACAAAATAAGGAGAAAAACGAGCAAATTTCTAGTCGCGGTTGCTTTTGGGGGTTTATCTTTTCCTGCCCCCTTTATCGATTTATTATTATTATTATTATTNCAATATGCATTAAGACAAAGGAGAATATGGAAAAGAGGCATTTGTGGAGGATGTAAAATGTACATAGGATGGCGTGGGGCAAGGAAGAAGAGGAGAGGAAGAGGAAATGAAAAGGAGAAGAAATTTGTGATTTCATATTGGAATCGTATTTTAAATTTTGGTACAACTTTTGTCAACATGTCAATTGACTCGATTTAGTAATTAATGTAAGACATGTAAGTCATTTTTTAATTTCAGGAGTGTAGAGATACTCAAAAGTGACAAATGGGACAAAATTGGTGAAAAGTGACATTCTTGTAAATGAATTAGTGTATTTTGATATGTGGTACAAGTTCCTCTTATTGATATTCCTAATGTTAATGTAATTTTGTAAGTGTACGGATCATAAAGTAAAATTTTATTTAAATATTTTATCATAAAAAATTATTTATTATCAGTTTTATCATAAATTCGCTTCAATCTAAATTAATTTGGTGACCAATTAATCAATCAAGATTTTATGCTATAATTAAATTATACGAAGTTAATCTAAATATATAGAAACTCAATTAATTTGTGAAGTTTTTATGGGATTAAGTGGTTAGGAACTAGGTCAATTAAAATTCATTCAAACTAACATCATCTAATCCATTTTTCATATGTATTAACAACAGAATTAATCAAATTTAGCCAATAGTCTCTCTCAACTAAAAGTAGTCTTATTCACTTGCCCAAATATAATATATCTCTATGTAAATACATGCACGTATAAACACATTATTTCGTAGGAATTCTATGAGATGGCATAGATCTCTTGATTCTTTATAAAAACCTGTGCAACTTATTGCACGAACTAGACAAAATCTCTCCTCTCAATCTCATTATTGTCCATAAATTAAGCAATTAGTGTACTCGCAATTGAATATCAATTAAACAACACATAATCAAAGTTGCATAAGATCTTTTGAATTAAATAGACATAATACGTTTATCCAAACATCAACAACGTAGTACAACCATAAAGATATTCCACTCACCATCAACGTGTACAAAAAGAATGACAATACAACAAATGCATGTCGAGTGAGCATATCTCATGCTCAATATCATCATCATGCACATAGAAGTCAAATAAGAATATCATAGAACATCGCGGGCAATAAAGTAGTACAATACTTCGTACCGTAGTTAGGATCATTTGTATTTACCTCAATTTATCATATATAAGATAGCACACACACAAGTCAAATACTCACGAGTTAATTATAATCATACTACTTATTGGATTGATATAAGGGTCAAACGAGGTTTTTGAGGGTTGATGGGTACCTCGGATATTTCACTCTCACGGGTGCCCCAGGTCGATGGGAGAATTTCTACATAATTGTTACACATAGAAGTGTAATTTTTTACATGAAATGGCCCCTACTTATAGGGTGAGGCTAAAGACAAATGAAATTACGAAATTTTATTAAAATAATGTGTTCTTTATCTGCTTGGAGAAATCGTAAGGCCCTAATTATGCATAATTATCCATAATAATATCCTTTCCTATCAACATTGCACAGTGGCTGCACAATGAATATTGCACTTATGCCCCCAACTATTTTTGCGATGCATTTTTATCATTAACCTTTGAATATCGTCCCTAATGACAATTTCTATTACCCTTCTTTAATGATGCAACATACAAAAAATGTAGGATGAATATATAGCGAGAATATACTTACCTTTTTTTTAAATAATGTCTAGTGTAATTATATTCATACCATAATTTTTATTTCTTGCACCACATTTTAATTATATTTAAAATTCGTAATCTTTGATCGTTATAACACTTGTATCCCTAACGATTTTTCATGTAATTATTATCCTCAAACTTTTTAATAATTAACATATTTTGCATTTGATAACAGTTTTATGTCTAAATGTCCGTCGAAATGATGTAAAGCAACTTATTTTCTCATTATATTTTTTTAAAAAAATAAATAAAAAATGTAAAAAATATTTTTTCCCTCATTTCAAAGCAGGAAAATAAAATATTTTAATATAAATCATCATCAAGGACGAGACGTATTAATTAACAAAATGTTCAAGATAAGAATTCGCAAAAATTTAAGAAAATAATTGTTACAATGAGGAAAGATTGAGAAGCTTAACTGTGATTAAAATGTGATGTCTCAATTAAAAATTGTGATAGTAATATAATTTTCTCTATTTTTTTAATTTTTATTTTTTGACAAATACGCCCTTCCCTATATAAAAGTATTCAAATTCTCTATTTTCCAGTTTTGCAAAAAATTCAAACTATCTTGACATTCTTCTTGAACTAAGTAAAGTTAACAAAAAAACCTTAGTCCATTTAGAACCCGCTCTTTTTCTTTTTGCACAAACTTAGAAATATACAAGTGTTCTCGCCATTAGGGGTGGGCAAAAAATATTGAAAAACCGATCAAAGCGAGTTGGGTTGATTTGAACAAAAATTCGGTCTGGTTCGGTTAATTTTAACCATTATAAAGTCGGGTTAGATTGATTTCGGTTTAAGCAATTAATCCATCAATTGATCGATCCACCAGATAATACATTTTTTTAATTTAAAATTCATCTTTTTAAACTTAAAAATAAAATAATAAAAACACAAATATAATTTTTTTCTCAAATAATTTGTTTATTATCTACACTTCTTCTATCAAAACTTCAAATTTTAAAAGAAAAGAAAGTCAAATGATATAAACGAAAAGAATGACTAAATTTCTTCGATACCTATTCACCTGTTACAAGAATAACGTCTATATGTGTATTGTTTGTTGTTGTTGCATAGCATAATATTGAAATACATTAAATGGGTGTTAAGACTGCATTTATGAATGGTAAATTATAAGATGAAATATACATGGATCAATCTGAAGGTTTTGTTGCTCCGAAAAATGAGAATAAGGTGTGAGAGCCTGTAATATCGTTGTATAGATTAAAATAAAATACTGAAACAATGGCATGAAAAATTTGATAAAGTTATATTGTCAAATAGTTTCAAAATTGAATGTGACAAATGTGTTTACATTAAAACAACACCTAACAGATACGTAATCATATGTCTGTATGTTGATGATATGCTAATCATATGAAATAATTCGAACATTATTATCTCGACCAAGAAAATGTTGATAAAACATTTTGACATGAAAGATATGAGAGTAGTTGATGTGATTTTAGAGATTAAAATCTCTAAAACATGTGACGGTTTGTCATTGTCTCGATCACACTACATTAAGACTATGCTTGAAAAATTTAGGGCGTATGACGATAAACGAGTTAAAACACTAGTTGACTTAAATTTACACTTAGCCAAAAATATTGGCGATCCCGTATCTCAATTAGAATATTCACGTGTTATCGACAGCTTGAAGTATATTACCAATTGCACGCGTCTTAATATAACATATACAGTTAACAAGTTGAGCAGATTTACAAGTAATCCAAGTAATAACCATAGGAAAGTTTTAATCCGAGTTCTTAAATACTTAAAACACACGATTAGTTATGGATTATACTACTCAAGATATCTTGCAGTATTAGAAAGATCTACCAATACAAATTGGATATCTAACACAAATGATTCAATGTAAAACTTACTCCCATTCCTACAAATATAAAGTCGTGAAAAAAAATGTTCAAGGATAAGTGTATATTTTTAATGATTCATATATCTAGAAGTAGAAAAGAAATATAGGAGATCACATATACAAGTGTGAAGTGGTGCCGCTTCTACGAGAATTTGAGGCTTAAATTCTCTTAAAGCACTTATGAAACAAAGAGCTATTTATGGCCAAAATGAACACAACCATAAGAACCAAAATAGTTAGACAAGTTATGGTGTTGGTACAGTTATTTTAATTTACACGTACGAATGAATGGTTCAAGACATCGCGCTCATCAATTAATTTAATAAATTTGATTGTATTCAACTAAGGAAAGTTCAAAGTCATGAGCCACATATCTTGATACTATAATTTGTCCTATGTACTTCTTTGTTAAAGTCTGCATATCATTTGTATTTTAGATTGCATATTGTTGAATTTTCATTCATGTGGGGGATTGTTAGAATTAGTTAAGTATAAAATCATGAAAAAGTGATTTATGTATCAACTTCGACCAAATATTCAAACATGATCCGATAGTCAAATTATGAAAATAAATAAACTAACTTGTTCTATTCGTCGAGTAGATGTCGTGGTATATTTGAAATTTCCAAACCAATTTCGGGTGAATGAGAAATTACGGTCTAAATTGGAAGAAAGAAAATAAATTTGCTGAAAATTTAACCAACTTCGTCACTCACCTAGCCCTTGAGCAAGGAGGCTATCGTTGGAGCGACGGCTAGTGACAGCAAATACCACGACACTTGGCAAAAGTTGCTGAGTTTGGAGCGCGACAATTCACTCACAACCTTTTGTTCTCTATAAATTTGACATTTGTGACGTCCATTTGTTCATCCCAATGATATGCAATCATAGCATAACATAAATTCATTCTTTTTCTTAGCCAAAATTTTGCATAAAAATTGTTTTTTCATTTTTCATTTGAAGGAGTACAAAAAATAATTTCTGGTTCGTTGTTCTTGTGTTCTGAAGTGCTACTAATACAAGAAGTTTGTCGTTGTGTCTTAGGAGTCGATTGTCATCATCCGTAGGTATCGTTGCGGGACAAATTCAATTTAAGTACAAAGAGTTCAACTCTTGCCTCGACTTTGCATACACTTCATTTGACTTTATATTCTTTTCTTTGAAATTTTTACTCATATCCTTACCTTTACTTTATCCAATTTATTTTTGTGAGGATTGATAAGTTGATTTTTGATTTTAAATTCATCACTCAAATCCATCATATCCCATCCAACAGGCCTACGTCTCCAAATCAATCGAATGTGCAAGCAATACTGACCATTCCATAAACAGTATCAAATCAATATTGGCATCTCTCAATTTAAAAGATCTTGCACTGGCCCAAGAGAAAATTCAAATTGGAAATGGTTCAGGTTTGATTATCAAACATAATGGTCAAGAAACTTTACACAAAAACACACATGACTTCACTTCACTCTTTCAAGCGTATTACGTGTAAGAAAAATCTCTAAAAATCTACCTAGTACTATTGCTAACTTCAAAATTCATAACAAGTGTTTCTATGAATTCCATCCCACCTTCTTTCTTGTTAAAAATCAGGTTCTGAGCAAGGTTTTACTTCACTTGTGCCTGGAGAATGGCCTTTACAAGCTCCAGCTACCTTAAAATCCACAAAATAGTCTCCATCTCAGCTCTGTTCCAGTCCATAGGCCTTAGTACGAGTGTTTTTCCTGCTTTATACTCAATTGTCTTGACTGCTAGCTTAGATCAAGCCAATATGTGGCATGCCATTACGGGAATTCAAATTGAAATGGAAATCGACTTCATACAACTCTAAATCGGTGATATTTCATCAAGCTTGACTACCACCTATCGTATTTGGGAAATTTCCGACAAAATGTTTTCTGCAGTCTTCCAGCAATAAACGCTATTATTCGTTGTATATAAAGATTTTATATTTCGACCATGATATTACAGATTTTCGGGTGTATATTTCATTTGTCATTTGTTCTCATCTTTTTTTTTTCACGTCATCTATTTAACAAAATAAATGATCTTTGTGTTTTCCCAGACCGCGTAATTTACCAATTAGTTTATATTACAACATTCGTCATAATCAATTGTTGAAATATGTTTGGTTTTTACTGATAAAACACATTTCTCCTGGACTTTGCGTTATTTCAATTTTTTTTAATTCTTCTCAATTACATAATTCTTGCAGAATATGAATGTTAGATGATAATTCATATTTCACATTTTGTAGTTTAACAAATTTGTGGTGATTTTCATCACAATATTCTCCTGTCTTATTCTAACAGATGTTCTTTATGTGCACATTGCACATTTCTCCCTGGCCGGTCATCATTTTTTCTTTGATTTTTATTCATCTGCTCATATTTCATTTCATCACGCACCAGTCTCACAAACTGATTCCTCTAATTTGAATCTTGTCTATCATTCGTCTGCTCATATTTCATTTCACCATGCATCTATCTTACAAACTGGTTCCCCTAATCTGAATCTTGTCTGTAATTCAATTTATTCCGTGTGTGTAATATAATGCGATATCGAACTTTTGTGATTTTTGAAAATGATAAATAAAAAAAATAAAAAAAAATTCCCAACAATCTTCTCGTCTAGGCGAACATATATTATTTATAACAAAGTCAAATTTCATTAAGCTACGATAGTGGTTTCACTCTGCCTTCAATGATTTACAACGTCGATAACAAATTGGTATTTAACATCAGATTTCGCTGTATGATTCATCGCAATATTGATTTAATCAATGGGAATGATCTCCACCTAATAATATGTTGTGATAACTGTAACTGAACTAAAATGGTCATATAAACTTCCAAGGAAATTTACATAGTTTAGTGGATGAGACGTCAAAATTCACAACTACATCTTTTCAAAAAACAATAAAAAAAAACCACCAATAAATTTGGCTCACTTGTATCACGGTAAGAAATTTTATAAGATCATCAAGAATGCTGCGAAGTATAGCTAATTTTCACGTGAAGAAATAAAAATAAAAAAGAAAATTTATGTGGTTGTGGCAAAACAAAATTTTAAAAGTGTGGCAATGGACCGAGCCGAGCAGGCCCTTACCCGCATGAGCAGGGTTTTTGGCGAGCTCGGCTATCGTCCATTTTTT
>CAIGRB010041097.1:55369-83855 GCA_903798255.1 Fraxinus quadrangulata
GAAATTTTTTTAGACACAATGGTAAAAAAAATTTCACTTTTATGGACAATTTTCATGTAAAACAAAGCTAAATGAATGATATTCGCTATGGTAATTTTTATTTTCCAAATTTTTATTTTTTTTGGCATTTGGAACAAAATTTTAGACCCAATGGTAGAAAAAATTATCGCTTTAATTGACAATTTTCATAAAAAATGAAGACAAACGAACACCAAACTTTCAACATTTCCAGGTGGAAAATTATATCAATCAAACACAATTAATTACAATTTTCAGTAAAACAATATCTAGGCAATTCAATACCCTGTAAAACATTTTCTTTCCACCAATTTTCCACATTTACAATCAAACGGACCCTAAGTGTTTCTTGTTTTCAGTTTTTACTTTAAAAAATGCAGTATAAATGGTAAAAAAAATTATGTAAGTAGAATATGATATATTATGAAAATATAGTTATTACACGTAATTTTCTCAAATTCTTTCCCAAGTTCTTTCTTTCATTCAATCAAATAGTTTGATTTTGTATTTCTTACTAATTTGGTAAACATAAACGTATACATCTCCTGAAAATTCATCACAATTCAACTAATCCATTTTCAATTCAAAGATAAATATTCAAGATTCACTTGGCTGGATCTTTTGTCATAAGAAATCTGAAGCTTTCACTACCTTTATAAAATTTAAGACTATGATTAAAAATCCATAGGAAACTAAAATTAAAATCTTGCAAACCGATGAAGTTGTCTCTCTTCCGCTTAGATTTGGTATTTTGCTTTTGAATATGCCACTTACATTATCAATTTGTTCTTTCATCATTAAACACCGTTGGAAATACTCTTCCGAAAAAACCCAGATTACAATGCCCTTTACATATCCATTCTCTCAGCCTCTTAACAACCACAAGTTCGATTTTCATTCTATAAAGAGTCTATTATTTGGGTACGGTCTCTCCAATAAGGGCTACCTTCGCTTTAACACAAATGGCCACTCCAAGTCTCTAGGAATGTCATCTTCAACACAATCTTTTTTTCACATGACACTACAATCACCAACTCAACCCACATTTCTCTGCTTCTGTCTCTTTCTTCTCGGCCGACGAATTTTCGAATCTCTTCTCCATGAATAAATCTAAACTAACAGAGCCACATAGGCCCTGTTGGTGTAGCGTAACTCCTCCTTCATTGCTGTCCTTCCATACCTCTTCTTTTAGCCCTACTTATATATCAACAGTAACAGAACATGAGCTGGGAAGTTAAGGCTGAGAGCTGGGAAGTTAAACAGCTAAGCTGGGTGGTTAAGCAGCTAAAGGAAGAAGACGACAGTGGGGCCAACTATCAGTTAGGTAGTTAGATTAGTTCATCATTTACACGTGTATTGTTTGTATTGGTTTGTAAAGTTGAATTAGTTCGAAGTAGTTAGTTTGTTAATTGATTGTATTTTGTATTTATACACAACACTTCGTAATTTTTTGGTGATGAGGTAGTAATACAATTGAATTCACTTTCTACTTCATCTCTCCCATTTTCTCCTTTACTTCCATTTGTTCTTCAATATGGTATCAGAGCCAGGTTCTTTAAGATGATTGAAACTCAGTTTCATAAAGAAATCTAGGTCAGATAATGCACCAGAATTGAAGTTTACTGATTTCTTTCATTCTAAAGGAGTTATTCATCAATTCACTTGTATTGAAAGGCCTGAGCAAAATTCAGTGGTCGAGAGAAAACATCAGCATTTGCTTAATGTAGCCAGATCATTATATTTCCAGGCACAAGTTGTCAATTGACTGCAACCTTCATCATCAACGGAACTCCATCTTCCATCTTACAAAATAAAAGCCCATTTTCTCTATTGTATAAAATTCCTGTAGATTACAATCAACTAAAAGTATTTGGTAGTCCGTGCTTTGCATCCACTCTACCATCAAGTCCATCACTCCTAGAGCTAGAGCCTGTATTTTAGTAGGATATCCTCCAGGAATTAAGGGATATAAATTGTATGATATCCTATCTAAAAACTTTTTTATCTCTCGAGATGTAGTTTTCCACGAACACATATTTCGTTTCCAAACTATCCCACATCATCCTGATATGATTGATCCTTTTCCTAATCATGTTTTTCCTATTTCCACTTCTGAAGTTGATTCCCATATACCTCCACACATCTCAGTCTAGAATCCCAGCTATGCCCATTCAAGCTGCAAATTATGAAAATGATTTGCAGACAAATTCACTTCCTATTAATGATCATCCTTCCATGTCGGATACTCTCAGAAAATCATCAAGACTCAGCAGACCTCCTTTATATCTTAGGGACTTTCATTGTAATCTCCTAACCAATAATCAATAGCCACATGATTCTTTGCCATATCCATTATCCAGGTATATCTCTTATAAGGCCTTTTCTCCATCCCATCGTCATTACTTGTTGAATGTGTCATCAAATTTTGAACTGGAATACTATCATCAAGCAGTCAATTACAATCATTGGAGAGCTGCTATGGCAGCTAAATTAGATACAATGGAAATGACTAATACCTGGTCTATTACAAGATTACTTGATGGAAAACATTCTATTGGATGTCGATGGGTCTATAAAATAAAGTACAACTCAGATGGCGACATAGAAAGATACAAGGCACGTTTGGTAGCTAAAGGATATTCTCAGCAGGAAGGCTTGGACTTCAATGAGACCTTTTCACCAGTTGCCAAACTTGTTACAGTTAAGACCCTTCTAGCAATTGCAGCAATGAACAATTGGCATATCATACAACTTGATATTAACAATGCTTTTCTTAATGGAGATTTATTCGAAGAAATATACATGGACTTGCCATTGGGATATAGAGAATATATGCTGGTTCTAGAATTCAGGGGGAGAATTTGGTTTGTAAACTCCACAAGTCGATTTACGGGCTTAAGCAAGCATCGAGACAATGGTTTACAAAGTTCTCCAATACTCTTGTTGATCATGGTTTCAAGCAGTCCAAATCTGATTATTCATTATTTACAAAGGGTGCTGGGAACACATTTATTACTCTGTTGGTGCATGTAGACGACATCCTTATTATTACTGGTTCTGATCAACATGAAATTACCTCCCTGAAAAGCTTTTTGCATAATCAGTTTAAGCTGAAAGATCTTGGGAAGTTAAGGTATTTTCTTGGCCTAGAGATCGCAAGATCACACAAAGGAATCTTCATATCACAAAGACAATATGCTCTGCAATTGCTTAAGGATACTGGATTTCTGGCATGTAAACCGGTTGTGTTACCTATGGATCCTAAACTAAAACTTGGTTCAGATGAAGGAGATCTGCTTACAGATGTTTCTATGTACAAAAGATTGATTGGTCGACTTCTTTATATAACCATATCCAGACCTGATATTACATTTGCGGTACACAAATTAAGCCAGTATGTGTCACAACCGAGGCAGCCACACCTTGGTGCAGCTCATCACTTGTTACAGTATATTAAAGCCAATCCAGGACAAGGAATTCTGTTTTTTGCAACTTCTTCATTTCAGTTAAAGGCTTTTTCAGATGCAGATTGGGGTGCTTGTCCAGATACAAGAAAATCAGTTACCGGCTTCTGTGTTTTTCTTGGAGATTCTTTAATTTCTTGGAAGGCCAAGAAACAAACCACAATATCCAAATCCTCAGCTGAAGCTGAGTATCGTGCTTTAGCTACCACTACTAGTGACCTGATTTGGCTAACTCAATTACTTCATGACTTTCAGATTTTAAACAAAGATTCAGCATTGAGTTTTTGTGATAATCTAGCGGCAATTCACATTGCTTCAAATCCTATTTCTCATGAACGTACTAAACACATAGAAATTGATTGCCATTTTGTTCGAGATAAAGTGACTGATGGTTCTATCAAATTGTTACCAGTTCGTTCTACACATCAATTAGCTGATATTTTTACAAAGGCTATACCGGCTTCTTTGTTGTTCACACTATTGTCCAAGATGGGTGTTATTAATCCTCACACTCCATCTTGAAGGGGAGTAATAGAACATGAGCTGGGAAGTTAAGGCTGAGAGTTGGGAAGTTAAACAGCTAAGCTGTGTGGTTAAACAGCTAAAGGAAGAAGACGACAGTGAGGCCAACTATCAGTTAGGTAGTTAGATTAGTTCATCATTTACATGTGTACTGTTTGTATTGGTTTGTAAAGTTGAATTAGTTCGAAGTAGTTAGTTTGTTAATTGATTGTATTTTGCATTTATACACAACACTCTGTAATTTTTTGGTGATGAGATAGTAATACAATTGAATTCACTTTCTACTTCATCTCTCCCGTTTTCTCCTTTACTTCCATTTATTCTTCAATAAACAGACCCACAATCTGAGCACTCATCATTACCCAACTTAGGCTCATCCATCCATCCCCACACACTATTACTGATCCGCACCAATTAGATCCCTCCCACACCCTCACAAACAACATTACTATCTCAAGAATCTGTCATTCCCCGTACTCACTCATCTGATACCACTAGTTCCCACCAAATGCATAAACAATCAAAATCAGGCATCCATAGCTTCGTCCTCCTGAGCCCACATCTTTCTCTGAAGTTTCAAATTTATCTGAATGGTGAACAGCAATGAATGATGAGTGTTTGGTTTTTAGTTGTATTGGCAATTTTTTAGAGAAAATGATTATTGTAAAAGAATAGTATTGTTACAAAAGAATTGTAAAAGTCAGGAGTCTTTTGGAGGGTTGTATAAATGAATTAGGTACTTTCTTAATAACTTTTAGAGGTTACTCAAGATTGGGAGAGTTTAGACCAGAAGTACAGAAAGAGTATAAGAACGAGGCGTTCTTAGTGTTCCACAGGAGATAGACAATTCCAGAAGATCGGAAACGGGTATGAGTGAAGCACGTTCCAGCGGGTCTTGGAGATTGCAAGAATTAGATCAGCAAGTCTAGTAGATTTTCTAGGCTGGATCATACTGTAAGTTCTTATTATCTATAATGGAAACTACTGACTTGGTCCCCGTCCCCGAAATTTTTATCCAGTTAAGGATTTTCTACATCTTGAAATTTTGTGTTATTTACTACTTTATTTGTTATTGCGACAATTCAACGTAGAATAACTAAACTTGATTGACTAATCATCTAGAACAATTAAAAAGTGATTTGGTACTTTTAATTGATAAATTTAATTTCGCGTTATTCACCTGTTTTTAGGGTTGAACTAGTAACTTTTGAGTATGCTGCCTTGATATACAATCAAACATAATGTCAGGCAACACTCCCTCCTAGTGCTAATATAGTCGGTCGCAAGTGGGACTACAGGGTAAAGCAAAAAATTGATAGATCTCTATATCGATTTAAAGCCTTGATTTTTCACCAAAGGATTTCACCAATTCTTATACTGAGACATTTAAATCTGCCACCATACGCACTGTCCTTAGCTATGCTCTTGCTAGTCGGTGGTCTATTCAACGACTTAATGTCCATAACCCCTTTCTCAATGGCGTCATGTTAGAAGATGATTTCATGTCTCAACCTTCAGGTTGTCAATTCTCAACATCCAGACTTTCTTTGTAAATTATAGAAAGCACTACATGCTTAAACAGGCCCCACATGCTTGGTTCCAACTTCTTCGAGACAATCTTCTCCAATTGGGATTCAAACCCCCTTTGACAAACACTTGTATGTTTTGTTATCATGGTCATGGCCACTCCATTATCCTCCTTGTCTATGTCAATGACAATGTGCTTACTGGGGATTCACCATCGCAGCTGCAGTCCCTCGTTAAGTATTTTCACAACAATTTTGCTCTTAAAGATTTGGGGCCAACTCGAACTGGTTCGAGTACATATCTTTCTCACTCTGACAAGGGAGCTTGATCTTAGGCCTGCTCCAACCCCTATTCCATCTAGTCAACAACTTTCTCTTTTGAGATGGTGATACAATGTCTGATCCTACCCTCTGTTGGTGCCCTCCAGTAACTTAATCTTACTAAACTAGATATCACATTTGGTGTCAACAAAGCCTGTCAGTTTATTTTTCAACCATCCACATTGCATAATTGCATTGGCAAGTGAAACGGTTGTTACGTTATCTAAAAGGGTACATTAAATTATGTATCAAGTCAACCGATTCTGTTGATATTGCATGCCGACGACGCAACTCAGCTCAATCGGAGATGAATATTGAAATACCTTGAACAGCATCTGAAATCTAAGTTGTACATGCATGCCATAATTAGGTTAACGAAAATAAACAATTAACAGCAACCTATATTAAAAGCAGGTATTATACAATGAGAAAAGTATTACGCTACCAAAGAAAAACCGAATAAAACTTAATGCCCTGCAAGTTTAGCAGTAGCCTTTGCGGGAAGATTTCAAGTAAATCTACATTTACCTTAAAACTAGGATAATATAGGACATCCTATAGTTTTGTAGGAGAGCTACAATCACATTCTTTCCTGACCTCAACCCAACACATAAGAACAGAACCACATCTTCCCTTTCAAGGGGAGACGTAAAAAATGAAAGAAATTTAGGGTGAAGCAGAGAGAGCAAAGAAGAAACAGAAGGAAGCCAGCCATCTATCGGCTAAAAGGACAGGTAGCTCTGTTGCAAATACCATGACCGCAATTTCTACAGATTTATGAGACACTTGAATGTGAAATAGTTGAGCCTAGGTTGGCTAAGGATAGATGCATTCTTGAATAGCAACCAAAAATTAGTGATCTAGCTCCTGTAATGACTTCTTATGCATTATACATGTACAAGCTATTTGCAGCGGCACAGGCAATTGAGTTTTCAGTTGGGTGCCATGCCAAGTGGAGTAGCTTGGTAGTGAAATCAAACGAATTCCCGTTGGCATCAACTACTGGGCTTTCGGAACCTGCAATAGATGTCCCAATACTCTTTTAAGAGTAGAGAAAAAGCAAAAACTTGGAAGCACATGTTTGATACACAGTATGGATGGAATCATAAAAAAAGATTCTAAATTATTCTTCTTCAAACTATGCAGTAGTATCCAATCCTCCCTATCAAACATGCACGAAAGAAATTTGTGGTAGAATGTGTACCAAAAAGGAAAAATGTGGAACGGGACAACAACAATACCTCGCTTGACAACACGAGAAATACTACTGCTCAAGGATCTGGAAGTTGTCCTCGGAGGGGTCTGGACTTGTCTTCTGCAAGGGAAATCAATGCATTCACTTTACCAATGATACAAACACAAATTATAGTCCAACATTTCTAAAATAATTGGGTTGCAGTACCTCATTGGATTTTTGCTAGCTTCCAGAGTAGTTGCTTCAGTACTGCTTGCTGCACATCCAAATACGCGGAAGAGATTGCTGAAATCATATTTCAGTTTCTCTTTAGTTCGAAAAAACAGAGAAATATCAGTAATGGTGATAAAACTCAGAAGATCTATAGTATACCTGTAAGAACCTGTTGCTACTCGAAGACCATCACCACTCAGGCAACATTCAAATTTATCAAAAATGGAATCATTTTCATACAAATCACATAGCTGGACAATATCAAATTACAATCTAATCAGCTCACTACAACAACATTAACAGAAAGACCATTGTTAGAGCTTTCTTGTAATAAGGAAACTCACCTTGGGTCTTAAATACTCATGAACCTGGAAGGTCGACACAGGACCAGAATCCATATTAATATCCCACAACTGACACCAAATAAGATGGATTAGTAACAGACCAAAATCGACACCATACATAAAATTGAAATCCAAATTATTATATACTAGCTCCACAGGACTGCACTAAGTATTCATCTTCAGCCCAGGTTTTGAAGACAGAAGACATTTTGAGGCCAATTAGCAAAATACTTTCAAATAGGTGAGATGCTAGGCTCTTTTCCATCTCAAATGCCAGACTTCAAGCTCGTTCTTCGTTTGCAACTTCTGACTGAAACTTAGTGCTTCACCAACTGGAAGCAACTAGTTTCCATCACTCAGTATCACTTTTCTTAACAAATTTTCTGTTTTTTTTTTTTTCTTTCTTTCTTTTTTTTTTTGTATTAATCGTCTAGAACTATATACTTATTTTTAACATCTCAATTCTGCAGCCACAGAGCAAAATGTATTCAAACAACTAAGAATAAACATTGTTACCAATTGCAGCATTAAAAGAATATAAAGCTCAGAGGTAGGAAATAACAACAGAAGATAGAACCTTGAGGGTCATGTAATCGCGACTCAGTATATATCTTCCATCCCTTGCAAACTTAACATCAGAAATTGAAGCTATTATTTCAGTGAAAAATGACCTTGAACCAGGTGCCTCCTGTTCCTCAAAGCTGTATATAAAAAAAATAACAATGTCTCATTCATATGAAAAAGCAGTTGAACTCAAAAGGAGAAACATGGAATGTTCATAATCAGCCAACCTCTAGGTCCTCTACTAGGGACAGTTATTTGAGTGTTTAGATGTGAGGAAGAAAAAACAAGTTTGACAGAAGTGATTTCATCAAGAATAGAAAATAAAAATGTAACTAAAAACACTTACAGTTTAGAATGTGAATCACACAAGGCTGATTGTCGCAAATCAACGAGACGAACTGATCCTTTTGAACTACTATATGCTAACATGTTACAGTGAGTAGGATGAAACTCTGCTGATGTTATCACCTCTACAGCAAGAAATAAATTGTCATCAAAAGAAGGCCAATGTGGGGTTCTGCAACTTGATAATTGGCCAAACTATTTGCAAAGCCTTTTCAAATATACTAAAATAATGAATTTCATAGATATAACGTGATTTTGTTGTTTCATCAGCGATGATAGATCACGTGAAGAAGAACAGCAACAGCAATGATAGTCAGAAGTTGTGACGTAATCATGTAGCCATTTCCTAGTGCACTTGTCACTCGAACAGAAACATTATAGTCAACCATTAATGAAAGGAATTTAGAAAATCTTATTCCTATTTTGAATTGAATTGAATATATAAAGTTGCACAATAAAGGAACTTACCAGTTAGATCTTCCATATTTGCTGGCTTCACATCAATGATGTTGAAACTTTGATTGCTTACTTCCAAGTTCCACAGATTTATTCGCAGATCATCAGCAGATATAAATGTTTCTCCATCACTGAAAAGAATTGCAGATAGATATTAATGGGTGAATTTCAACAAATCACATTACCAAAAGAAAGAACCAATTACATTTCCCATGAAGAGCTTATAAAATTATTATTTATAATGTGTCAACAGCATACATCACAATTTTTATGTAAGGGAATAAAAATATTCACTACAAATTTATGCACCTTCAGAGGTTAAGGCTTCGTTGAGTAGAATAAATGAGCTAACAAAGGCCTCTAGTCACTAATTTTCAAGTAGACGGATATTATTGGAATTCTATTCAGAATGTTTGCAGAGATAAATCAACTGTGTGACCATAAAAAGATGTTTATTTAGGGTGTGTTTGAATCTAATTTTGAGGAGAATAGAAATTTTGGAATAGTGATTGATGGGAGTGCGTGGTGGAAAAGTGATGAAAAGTTTTTGATTTGTGTGTAATATTATTTTATTTGGAGAATGTGTGGTTAAAATGAAGAATGAAAATGAGAATGAGAAATTAATGGGTGTCAAACGGGGGCTTATATACTTTTCAAAAGGATTCACCAAGAAACAGCTAAAGCCAGTGATTCATATCCCTCAGCATAATCAACTTCGACTTTCTCAAAATGACACTCCCATATAAACAGGGTCCTAGAAGAAAGGAAAAACCAGGGAAGAAACTGGCAAAGGAGGGTGTATCAGCAGAGGAAGAAAGCCAAGAATCATCTGCATGACCATGAATCAATGAATTTATGCTGTATCAATTGTCTTCTCATCTGCTCATGAAAAATAATTGGGAAAAATAAATTTTTATTTTCTTCCCTCGCAACACACTCCATGTTTTCAAATGAATGAACAAATCCATCCATCATTTATCCGAGAAACAAGATTTCAGTTTATATAAATTTTCACAAAAAAATGAACAATTATCCTTGCTTTTCCTCCTCGAGCTTGAGGCCAAAATGTCACAAGAAATTGAATCGGCAGTGGTGCATGGTGGGATAGTGTGGCACTCGAATACTCACAGTAAGAGAAATGTGCAACACAAGACTCAAAATACATAAAGAAATTGGTAGTCATTATAATTGACAAAAAAATAGGGATATTCATGCCTGTTAGTTGAAATAGAATTGATATGGTAGTCGTGAGCATGAGCGTATATTCTCCTACATCGTGCAACAAGGCTGGTCTCATTGCTTGTAACCTATAGATTGCATAACCAAAATGTTAGGAAGAAAATTGAGTAAATAATCAAACGCTTCATTAAACAAAGTAAGACTAAAATATGTCTGTTTTAGGACTGCCTAGCGAATGCCCATGTGAATTTGCAGACTTATGAATGCACAATTCAGGCACCAAGGTTTGTAATCAACCAGGCCCCAAAGATCTAAAACCTTGAGAGAGTCATATCATATTAACAATTTAAACCATGAAACTCACAGAAATATACTTTTAGTAAAAATTCGTTGACAATGTTCAAGTGCGTTTGAGAATGGTACCAGATGACGCTAAGTGAAAATGATTTTCACTTTCTAAACAACTAACTAAATATTCAGCCATGATCAGATTCCTTTCACAGAATATGTCAAACTTAGAAAGAGAGACACAATAGGAAGAATGCACATAAATTTTCCATTGATGTAGTACACACCCAAAAATAGATGGATCTCACAGAAACCTTGATACTGCAAGTAAAATTATAGCTTAGTTTAAGTACAACTACCACTGGTAATCGCAGTGAGGGAATGCCTCCAGGCGGAAAGGATGCGTCAGTTTTCAAACAGCTATAAGATTGGTCTAGATTGCCCCCATTTGCAATGAGTTGATTAGGACTTGAAGAAACGCTTGAACTGGCAATGCTGCCATTTGCAGCTCCGTTCAAAGGATCCACATTTGCTTCACAAATTTTCTTCACTTTCTTCTCTTGGACCTGTTTAATTAAATACCAAGCATTAAAATCATGGGACGAACAAAGATGTAAAAACCGATTCTCCACTCAAGAACTGGATCCTGGGATAAAAACAAGTAATATTAAAAATTTGGCATAATCGCCAGATTAGTTATAGCAACAAACACATATATGCACCAATAAACACCTCCAATCAAGTTTTTTCCTGATCTAGTATACAAGGAACACAAAAGCTTCACACCAAGCAGATCTGCAAGTAACTTGCACAAGACCAAGTTGCCTTACAAAGAGAAATGTAAACCATATTAAAACTAAACACAAGATCAGGTTGCTGGACTCATTGAAGAAAACAGAACAAAACAGCCCATGAACTAATGCATGTTAAGATGTGGGAAGAAAAGAAAAAGGAAAAACCCAGAGACCAAGATCCTATGCATTGAGAAATCAAGGAGTCAGATCCTCTGCATAATAATAGAAGACCAAGATACCATGACCACGAGGCGGGAATTTTTATTTTACAGCTGTAACAATGAACTTAGAACACTTAAGTTGTACATCTTTCTCTTTACTGGCATGAACAATAATTAAAATAAAAATGAAATCGGTTATCTCACCTTCCAAAATTTAATGGTTTTGTCATTAGTGGACAAAAGAAAAACAGCACCATTAGCTGTCTGGCACCACCGGATCTTATTAATTTTCTCCTCGATTTCCAAGCTCTTGAGATAATCAAACTGAAAGGAATATGTGAATGCATATGTTAACAACTCTGAAGATTTTATTTATTCATTGTATTGTCTTTAGTTTTCCCCTTTTGAAAGGAGTGGGGGTAGTGGGCAAGTGAAAGAGAGGAGACATCAAGCTGACCATTCACAACTTCACTATTAATATTTAGGGTAGCGTATTACAAAGACCAATCATTGAATCTCATGGACAAACACGGAGAGGCAACGAACAAAAGCGGAAATAAATACCTCAGGTTCATGGCTCTGAAATTCAGTTTTGTAATGAAATTCTGGATGTCGAGTACCGGGATAGTCCATCCTCTCCAAATCTCTTCTATTTCCACCATGCTGCACAACAAGTTGCAAAATGAAAAGGTAAGAAGATATTTGACTACATTGTTAATAAAATAAACCCTTGAATAGTTTGGAAAGGCACCTCTTTCGCATCAGTTCTTTCAAATAACACCACCCTTCCACCACGGTCACCGGTAGCAAGGTGGTCACCAGTTTTATCAAACTCGATTGCAGAGATTATATCAACTGAAAGTTAAAACAAAATAAGCAGAATATTTTAGGTTCATGTTCTGACTCTTACACTTTTGAAACTCATCTATCTACAAGAACCAGTACTAATACAACAGAGAAATAAATCAGATCCTCAAATATGCAACTAGAGTAAATAGAAGGTGCTTTATATCAATATTCTCCAGGACTTGAAATTAGAAGGAAAATTACAAAATATGGACAAATTCTGATTTAAAGTCCACACAATTTTTACTGAATGAAAAACTATTTGTGCAACAACAGTTACTTGGCATGTCAAATAAGTCTCCCAATAATTGAGAACAATAACATGATTTTAACTAATATTAATCTGAACAGAGCAACAATGACAAAGTCAACAACATATTTGATATTAGCAGCTTCATCAAACTTGTAAAATGTTCCTAAAAGTAATATCTATCAACACCATTCATAGATAATCACGAGAATCTAGTTTGGTATCTAACAACCTGACGTTCAGTTAATATATATACTTCTTTCCTTTTCATGTACAAGTGATTCACATAGAAGAACAAGAATGTAAAGCATGGATGCTGGTGACAAACAACTGGGCAAAAACTGTAGTTTTGTAAAGGTAAAATATTTTGGACTTGTGGAACTAATGGAATATTACTTACAGCAGTGTTTCCAATATATGGTAAGGTACAGTAGCACACACAGAAGTAAACCACAAAGGGACACAGATACACACTGGAGTGAGGAACTTTTAATTTTACAGCTCAAAAACTCATCCTTTGAAAACACATATCAAGTTTGAATCATTCAAATAATGAAGTTTGCCCACATATGTTAACCTAATACACTTCACAAACGACTTCCAAATTTACGTCTTCTCTGCTCACGTGGTAGGTACCCTTCTAAAAACCCATCTCACAGGCCTATTTTTGCATATGAGAGAGATTGAAGTTGCACAATAGACAATCCAACTCTCATGTGAAATACCACCCACCCAAACTTAAAAACTTACCTATTTCCATTTATATGGGTCCAGGGTTTTAGACCAGCCATCTCAACGCATCATGATCAATTATCCGTGCGCTCATCCACTCTCCTTAATTGGTCAAATAATAATGAGTACATTGCACAAATGTAAGACAAAAGTCTATGAATGAAACCTAATAAGGCGACATGGTCAATGTAGAGTAACGAGGCTGACCTTCACTTTTACTTGGAAGCAGATATAAGCTACATCGGCACTCTTTTGTCTTTTTCCTAACTTATATGAAACGTACATAAAACACGGTTTAAAAGCTGCCAGGGCACGCCAAAAGGACAAAAGCCGTTTTGAATCTACCCAAAGTTCAGGCGGTTTCAACTTTAAACCTAGACAACATTGTAATCTTTTGGAAGCCGCAAATGATTTTACAACACGTCCTATGTTGCAGTACAGCTCTAACCAAAAAATACAAAAAGAATTGTCATAGAGGTTCAACCAAAAATAACGAGGGGACTTTTCAGATATCTATTAAGCATGACCATCATTACTAAAACTGAAATTCCATAATCATATAAACTCTAGCCACCGACCAAGACAATACAGGCAGTACAAATAAACCCTGAGGGGTATGTTTTCATAAAATACATTCATCCCTACCTATTCTAGCATGCTAAGTGTAGAAAGCCAGCTATCACTTTGCACAAAAATAAAATCCACAATTGTAATTCAAGTTATAGGAGCTGTGGGTTTTCTGGTCATGATGAAAAAAAGAAGTTTAAGCACGAGGCAATTTCAGAGATCCAAAACCACGATATGGAATAAAAATTCAACAAAAAAACAAATGCATATAGTGAGGGGAAAAAAAAGATAGAATCAAACTGTATTGAACTTAATTGAGTCCGCTCCTACACTGCTTATCCTTCAAATCATTACTTAAAATTGACATGCAAATCACTTACTGAAATCCCTATCATAAATCCAATTAATTTTCATTAATCTCTACTAAAACCGAGTTGATTTCTACCACTTAACAATTCAAAATCAGATCAAAATAACAAAACACAAACCTCAACTCCAAGATCCAAACACAAAGCACACAATTTTATCCATTCATGTATTCATTTACACAGCCATTTCTCACCTTCTTGTACTTCTTCGCCGGCAGTCCGCTCGCCAAACACCTGAGAGAATTTCCACTCGAGCGGCTGCGGTGGACCGTCCGGAGCTGCTGCTGCTTCTTTACCATCGCCACTGTTCATTTTCCCCCACTCCTTCCCCCAGAAATCAACAGTTAAAAACTCAACCAATCAAATCATCCAAAAAAAAAAAACTAAATGCCGTCTATTTTCACTTCAATAAATTACCAGAATGAAAAAAGATTAAAAAAAGGATCTGGTGGTCTAGAATCCTTCAGAGGAAGAAGAAGATCGGAACAACAGCTTCATGAAAAATATTGGAGTCAGATTCAACCATTTCTGAGTTTGTAAAGATGCACAACATCTAGATTAGTACAAATGATGATTCATACGTTCTTTGTCTATATATACACGTATTACATATATAGATTGGGAAGAAAAACGGGAATTTTCACTGCATCAAACCGCTCTTATTTCTCTCTCACTGTTTTCTTTCATCCTTTCTCTGTCTAAAAGCTTTATCAATAATATTGCTAACCTCTATTTATCATTATATTTATATTATATCGGGACTCACTAACCTCACCTGTTTTGCATACTACGAAATCATACTTTGCCTAAATAGCGTTTTGTAAAGGCGTGTATGGCATAGGAAAATTATGGAAGTCAGATTTTTAATAGATTTTGATAAAATTTCATGAAATGTGTGATTGAAAATAATTAATCTACTCTGACACGGAGTTTAGACAGGGATTGATGACAATGATGACGTGGCGTGTTTTGATTTGCCAATTATTTTTTTAAAAAATTACATCTTCCAATGATGAATGACAAGTGTGCATTGTCACCAATCCCTGTCTAAACTTCTAAACTCCCTGTTAGAGTAGCATGGTTGGATTGAAAAATTGTGTAACCCATAAAATATGTCATTAAAATTGATTATTGATTTTGATTTAAATTAAAATTTGAATTTTAGTCAATACCAAACAGAGGCATAACATATGGTATATATAACTTAAAGAAGTGCTTAAGTTATGTTTAAGTAGTTTCTCCTCCTTACCAAGATGAGAATATTTTTTCATGCCAAAATGATAAAAAATTAAGTAAAAATTAAGAGTTGTGGCAGCGTCAAAATTAAATTGCATTAATCAGTCCACCAAAAATCTGTAGAGGTAACAATGGCCCAAGCAATAATCAGTTCCACCACATAAATACTTGCTTTACCAGGAACAGAGTTCAAATTAGATTGCATTTATCAGTTTTACCATAAATCATAGGAATAATTAGCATTAACTAATTCCACCGGAAAAAAACGTAGGTGTAATAATTGTCCTCGAACCACTCAGGCCTACTTTTAAACGTTCTCAGGATTGAGTCAGACCGACCGAGCACGATTTTTAACTTGGTGAGCTAAAATGAGCCCAGAATCATGGGCTCATGGGCTTCACAAAACCTTCCTGTGGGTTTTTTATTTCGTATTTAAATTTTTATATCAAAATTTATAGTAAGTTTTGTTTTATGTCCAAAAGGGTTTTCTATATCATATTTAAAATTGTTTCATAAATTTATGTATATTTTGTTTTTGGAAAAAAAAATAAAAATACAAGGGTTCTTGAGCCAAGTCAGCTTGTTACCCCTATAAAATTAAGAACCACTCAAATTATAGCATAATTTTTTTTAAAAAAAATCGTTTAAATAATTATATAGTGACCAGATAGTCTCCCACCTTTTTAATTTATACATCTAACTTTTTTACCATTGATTCCATCTCGATTCAACTTTAATACCCTTGACAATTTATCTTTTTGAGTGAATGCTTGGATCGACTAGTGTCCAAATATAGAAAAGAAAGAAAGAAAATTAACGTTTATTTATTATACTGTTCAATCGCGTATAAAAATAATCTGCCTACCCCTAAGAACAAGGTTGATAGACCTATTGATGGATTAATAAATTCATCTTTGACATTTGTGGGTGGAGCAGTTTGGTGATATTATATTCATGGAGGAAGGCTCCCTTGGGGTCAAGAATATAAATAGTGCATGGACACTGGTCAACTTGAACATATACCGTGATTTACTTTCGTCAATTGCTGAGGAACCGATGATGGGTGGTCCAGGATATATGCTAGCATAAGTTAGAATACATGGGTATCAAAAAAAAAATTAGCATTAACTAATTCCACTGCATGCATTGCACGGTGAATGTGTAAAAACGTAGGTGTAATAATTGTCCTCGAACCACTCAGGCCTACCTTTAAATGTTCTCAGGATTGAGCTAGATCGACCGAGCTCGATTTTTAACTTGGTGAGCTGAAATGAGCCCAGAGTCTTGGGCTCATGGGCTTCACAAAACCTTCCTGTGTGTTTTTTATTTCGTATTTAAATTTTTATATCAAAATTTATAGTAAGTTTTGTTTTATGTCCAAAAGAGTTTTCTATATCATATTTAAAATTGTTTCATAAATTTATGTATATTTTGTTTTTGGAAAAAAAAATAAAAATACAAGGGTTCTTGAGCCAAGTCAGATTGTTACCCCTATAAAATTAAGAACCACTCAAATTATAGCATAATTTTTTTTAAAAAAAAAATCGTTTAAATAATTACATAGTGACCAGATAGTCTCCTACCTTTTTAATTTATACATCTAACTTTTTTACCATTGATTCCATCTCGATTCAACTTTAATACCCTTGACAATTTATCTTTTTGAATGAATGCTTGGATCGACTAGTGTCCAAATATTAAAAAGAAAGAAAGAAAATTAACGTTTATCTATTATACTGTTCAATCGCGTATATATATAAACATGTCCTAATAAATCAAGATTATCAAATAACACCAAGAAATTTTCAAAAATCTTCAAGTGATTATTATATTAATTTGTACACAAATAATTTCTTGAAATTAATTTCCTCCCATTTTATACTTCACCCCCCAAAAACGTCCTAAAGTTTTAGTAGAGTTAGCGTGGAAAGAGTGACAGGAGTGAAANAGAAAAGAAAGAAAGAAAATTAACGTTAATTTATTATACTGTTCAATCGCGTATATATATAAACATGTCCTAATAAATCAAGATTATCAAATAACACCAAGAAATTTTCAAAAATCTTCAAGTGATTATTATATTAATTTGTACACAAATAATTTCTTGAAATTAATTTCCTCCCATTTTATACTTCACCCCCCAAAAACGTCCTAAAGTTTTAGTAGAGTTAGCGTGGAAAGAGTGACAGGAGTGAAATGACAAAAGTGCCCCTGGTCAAATTGTTGTGTTGTGAGGGGGTCAAGGATTAAATGAAACTAAAACGTGAGTTATGTGAAGCTCTTTTCAGAACTTTTCATGCGGGTTTTGAGGGGAAAAAGGTTATGATTTACTTGGGATTTTGTAACAAATTTTAGCACTGTTTGATGATTGCCAACATTTTTGAAGACAAAACGGTTGTTTTGTTTGGTAATTAGGATATTTTTGAATTTTGGGTATCTCTCACGTTATTGGTTCTCTAACATCACATTTAAAATGATCGTATGCACGATTACTAAACCCTTTATTCATGTCAATCTCTTAAGAGTCGAACCAGACCAATCTTTTTAACGGAAGAAATTGAGAATCAATTCGAAATTCGATTCAATGGCATGTAAAAAAATTAAGTTTAAATCCATCAAGAATCTTAGAATAGACTTAGATGAGTGGAAATTACTTTTTCAATTCATTTTTTTTTTAAATTGATAATTTTTTTTACTAAATTTTTTTACCAATTCGATTCTCTCACCCTCAAGACTAATGTTCAGACTAGTTTTTAAAATGTTGAAGTGGGTCGTGACCATTGAGAAAGACAGTATGCATGCAAAAATATTTGTACTTGTCATGTTTAACCCGATCAAATCTAACAGATTAAATACGTGTTTTGATTTTTTTTTTCATTACTTAATCATAGGTTGAAACTGAATTTTTAGTGTAGTCATTATTAGATTTCTATTGAACCGTACGTCATTAGCTTCGGAATTTTGAATTTAGACGAAGAAACATAATATTATCAACGAAATCATAATTGCTTTAGAATTTTTACATGAAATACGATATTTTCAATGAAAACATAATGATTTTCATGAAGAGTTCATGATAGACATATTAATTCTATGTTTGACAAATTTTTAGCTATTTCAATTCCAAATTGAAGGAAAATTATAATTTTATGCACATCAAAACGAAGATAAACATTTTTTTGGTATTTCGAAGTATTTTTTATTACTTAATAAATTTACATGCCTAAAATAAACAAATACAGAAAATTAAAATAAGTCATAAGTAGAATATAATCATTTATCTCAGATCTTAGTATTCGTGCAATATTTTGTTGAGCAAGAAATTTCACTTTATGAATTAATGATTGTTTGTTGATGACATATACATCAATCAATTTTTGCCCCTCGTTTTTCAAATTTTTTTTTTTCAAAACCCGTTGTTACTATGTATTTCATAAAATTCACAATTTTTATCAATTTTTTAATCTTATATTTTATCAATTTTGATCAAAATCGACTGAAATCTTATTTTTATAAAAAACCTAATAGGGACTTAAAATAAATCGAGACAATGACTTACTAAAAAATAATAAAGAAATTAACTTGATTATCCTTAATCAAATTGTGTCTGGTTGCTGGAACTTGTTAATCAAATGCTTTTGGGAGAAAAAGTCATGACTACCAAACTTCAAGAATACAATTTTAAAAATATCAAACTCATAAAATTCTTTCAAAACTTAGGTCATAAATCAATATTAATATTCCTAAAATTATAAATACGTGGACTTAAATAAGAGAATAACATTGCTTATATTGGTGATTAATAAAAGGATAATTTGATTATATCTCTCTCATCATATCACTTCCTTTAAAAAAAAAAAAAAAGTAATAAGTTATCTTCATCCTCAACCTTCTCCCAAATCCTAAAACAGAAAATAGTATCTCGAACCTCCAAGGCATGATTACTCAGAATGGATGAAGAAATAGGCCACAAATTCCTAATGTGATTTATTCACAACAATTATTTCATTCTTGTTCACAGTTTATCTAGAATAATTGACCACAATTTCTGCGTCACTTTTACATCTATTGGTGAAGCACAAAACTAAACAGTCATTTATATACAATTGTTCCAGTCATAGACATCAATCACAATATTTTTCGATCATTTTTGTGCAAGATTTGTGACTATGACCTATTACGCTGTGTAAAATGTGACATATAAATTGTGTGACTATGACTTTTAGGCACAAAAATCTGACAATCTCTAATTTCAAACATGGATATACAATTTAAGAATACAATATAAGACATGTGTGTTTACAAAATTATCATTTTCGTATGAAAGTTGTCATTTATATTGTATTAATGTGACTTATGAGGTTGAGTGATAGCGACTTATAAAGTTTTTACTGTGATAGTCATTCATAAATTTGTGATACTATTTTGTAGTTGCATATTTCTTTAAATTTGACCTAAAATATGTCTCATTGAAAGTTGTGATTCCTTGTGAGAATTGTGACTTGATTTTGAAGCTAAACGCTTCATTTATTACATGAGAATTATATCATTGAATCACGGAGAAATCCAATTGGGAAAAACTCCGGACATTATACTAGTCAATCCACTATAAACGAATTTAACAACTTACAGTCTATTAGACTAGACTACTCGTACTATCTGATTACCCAACTACACGCCTTACGGTTCTCCATGCATTCCTTGCTCCCCTATACCAATCCTTAGCTGCTGTTGTCAAAGTTCTCCGTGTAATCTGCTACCCTGCAGCACTCTAAGTCTTGTGAATTCGTTTATCTTTCGTGAATCATGAAGAACGACCCGTTCTTCACAGACATGAACTCTGTCAACTTTTTTCAATCTTCAGAACTCTAACCAGATGTAGAGGAAGTAGTGATTTGGTATTTGGATTATTGAACTGATGTTTTTTCTCTCAAAAGATCTTACACAAGATGAATGTTGAAAATAGTAATGTGGAGGATTCACTCTCTAGACTTTTTCTCTCAATATTCAACCTTAGAAAAACGTACATGCGAGTTATGTATTTATATGTAAGTTAAGAAACGAATGGGCGGGGTAAAAAGCCTTGAAATTGAGAAATAATTTTTTTTTCGGACAGTACTGTCGCTCGAGCGAATGAGGGGTGACGGTCTAGCGATGATGTTTCTGCTTTTGTAGCTCGAGCCAACCCTTGACAACAGTCCAATGAAAATTTGCACTGTTTTCCTCCTTATTCCAAACTCAAAATCCTAAACCTACTAACTAACTTTTAAACAAATTGCATATTACTTCTTGAACTTTTACATCCTATCAAATTAAGTTCATTTTGTCCACAGATTTTGCCAATTATAAAATCAACTAAAACCTAACAAACTCTCTATTTAGCATTTTGTGACAAAACAATAATCTATGTTAAGGCAGTAATCAAATAACAGTTTACAGACTCAAACAAAACACAACATACAACTAACAAGTGTCTTGAATGAACACTACAGTACATGTTTCCTGAAATAGACAATTCAAATACTAGTATAAAATGTGTAAAAAATAAGATCAATAATACTCACATTTTAAACAGTTCAATTTTAAGTGTCATTTAAGCAACTGTAAAAGCAACTGTAACTTAGAAAGCATACTTTTCAATTTTATATCACAAGTTAAATTAAGACATAGTATCAATGCAACCTAACATACCACGAAGACACATTGATACTACTAAAATATCAAACTGAGTTTTGCAGAACTGAAATCAAAAGTTGTACATCAACTAAGTAGATAAAACAATAAAACATATCCTATGAAAGTAAGAATATCTACTCCCTTTAAATTATTAAAATATCTATTCCCCTTTTTATTACAAAATGACAAGGGATAAAGAAAATATAAATGCCAAAAAAATATGAATGTTCAAATGTAGAAATAGATAGGCAATATATAAGTATCTATGTCTCTCTCCAACGATCCCTCAGACATAAAATGCAAATGTCAAAAATGAAAATTCTTCCCGCAATACAATGACATTAGACAATGCAGTCGTTAGCATACACAAGTATATTCAATAAACAATAAGCATTCCCACATACTCAGTTCAACTAAAGCATGTAGTAAATTGTATAAGTGACTCATATGTGTAAAGTGTCACTAATTCTCTATAAACAGGACTCCAAATCTTAAATTTGTGAGAAAGGACGTGCTAAACATCAATGTCAATAAGTTTATTCCTCTATTAATGAAAGTCAAACCATGTAAAACGCATTATGGCCTGTAAATAAGAGCTCATTGAATATTCATTCTTTTTCTTTTCTCCCCTGACTTATTGCATATATTTTTCACAACTTTAAAACTCATAATTATTTTTTCAATTTTAAGTGCAGGCTCCCTTTCATTAAGCGACTAAAATGACATATGTAGCAAGTTTTAGGTCGATTAACCCAAGTTAATTGACTAGAGGCATCAGGTATGAGAAACCCTACAAGTTTAATTGCTCAAGTCAAATAGATTTCAAAATATATCATAAGATATTGAGTCTTTTACATTTTTTTAAATAATAGATAGCAGGGATAATTTTGAATTTAGATATAATAAATAAGGTCAATTCAAATTCAAAGTCACCTTACTAATATGTGACTGTCATCCCAAATTTCACACACGTGGTAGAGTCCCACCAACAAGATCATAGTATGTGCAGTGCAGATGGTATATGAAGAGATATATACTAAGTACTCCATATAAAACTTAAGCTAGCAATGGAAAGTATGTTACAGTACATCAAATAAACTCATGCTGGATCACAACCAACAAGATCAAGTGCAATGTATGGTAAGCTAAAGAGATAGCATCCTCATAAAACAAAAATATTTATGTAATGTTTCAACTGTTTTTAAATTTTTTTTATATTTGTTTTGTTTAAATTTAAATCATGAATGTACTAAGTACACCACAATAAAGAAAATAATGCATGAGTTTTCTACCTTGAAAGCAAATAAACAAATATGATACATGCATAAATCAAAGTCACATACTAATAAAACACGAGCATGCACCAAAAGTACATAATCAATGAGGTACATAGACACCAATAGCTGTCCGAAGAAATTCAAAGCGCAGACCATCCAATGGTTTAGTAAATAAGTCAGTTAATTGGTTCTCAGTAGAGATGTGCTCAAGAGTAGCGACATGAGTTTCCACGAGTTCTCGAATAAAATGATGATGTATGTCAATATGTTTGGTACGAGAGTGTTGAACATGATTTTTTGAAATATTGATGGCACTAGTGTTCTCACAAACCACAGTTATTGTACCATGTTCAATGCTATAATCACTCAACATCTGCTTCATCTAAAGCAGTTGAGTGCAGCAACTTCTTGCAGCCGAGAAATAGAGTTTTGTTTCTTACTCATCCAAGCTACAAGGTTAGCTCCAACATAAAAGCAGCCTCCAGAAATACTTTTCCTATCATCGGCATTTCCAGCCCAATCGGCATCAGAATAGCCATCAAGATCAAGATTAGAATCCCGAAAGTACATGATCTCATAATCAACAGTGCCATTGACATACCTAATAATACGACGTACAATGCTCAGGTGAAATTCCTTGGGATCAACCTGAAAACGCGTACAAATCCCAACACTAAAAGTCATGTCAGGTCTACTGGCAGTGAGGTAAAGTAATCTACCAATTATACTCCTATACAATGTTTGATCAACACTGTTACTTGTCGGATCGAGACCTAATTTGAAAATTATGCTCATGGGGGTTCTAGTATGTTTTTTGTTGTCTAGTCCAAAACGTTTGACAAGATTCTTGGCGTATTTCGATTGAGATATGAATAATCCTTCATCAGTCTGCTTGACTTGAAGACCAAGAAAGTTAATTCTCCAATCATGCTCATCTCGAATTCTTGTTTCATATACTCAGCGAACTCATGAGCAAGAGAATCAACATGAGAACCAAAGACGATGTCATCCACATAGATCTAAGTTATGGTGATGGTGTGCTCAATTCGTCTTATAAACATGGTCCTGTCAGCACTGCCTTTCGTGAAACCACATTTCAAGATATATGCAGTAAGCCTATCACACTAGGCTCTAGGTGCTTATTTCAGCCCACACAAGGATTTATTCAACCGATACACATAGTGAGGATACTTAGGATCAATAGACCCTTTAAGTTGTTCCACATAAGCTTCTTCCTGGAGAATTCCATTTAGGAAGGCACTCTTGACATCCATTTGGTACAATTTGAAACCTAAAGTACAAGTAACAGCTAGAAGAATTCTAATAGATTCAAGCCTAACTAACGGAGCAAATGTTTCATCAAACACATTCGACCTGAGTGTATCATTGGGCAACTAACCTGACCTTATTTTAAGTTATGGTACCTTGATCATTAGTTTTATTCTTGAATATCCACTTTGTACCTATAACATTGCAGTCATGAGGTCTAGGAACCAAATCTCATACTTGATTTCTCATAAACTGATTTAATTCTTTATGCATAGCATTAACCGAACATTCATCCCTAAGGGTTTCTTCTACTTTTTTGGTTCAATTTGAGACATATAGCTAGCATATGATAGGTTGTTCAAAACCCTCTTGCGAAGTCTCATACCTTCTTCTAAATCTCCAATGATATTAACCTTAGGGTGATTCGACTTAACTCTGGACGAAGGTTCTTTAGGTGGTTTAGCTTCATTATCAGAAGTAGACTCCTTATCGGAAGCAACTAACTCATTCGATGCGCGTGGGGGATCAGAAACTGAAGCATCTTTAGATTTAGTTGCCTTGTCCAGCTCAGAACAATCTCCACCAGTCTCTTCCTTACTACGTGCATCATCTACCACCACATTAATAGATTCCATCACATCACGTGTGAGATTATTGTACACCCGATAGGCCACAATATTTTTGGAGTATCCTAGAAATATTCCTTCATCACTTTTGGAATCAAACATTCCCAAATTTTCTCTGTCTCTTATAATGTAGCACTTGTTGTCAAACATACGAAAGTACTTGACTGTTGGCCGTTTACCTTTCCAAATCTCATAGGGTGTCATATCGATTTTAAACTATGTGACATGCAGTATTAATGGCTTCACCCCAAAAATGCATAGCTAGTCATTTACCATGAAGCGTAGCTCCAGCCATTTCTTAAAGCACACGATTTTTCCTATCAACAACTCCATTTTGTTGTGAAGTGATCGATGATGAGACTTCATGCTGGATTCCTTCCTCCAAGCAGAAATTATCAAGATTCGAGTTTTCGAACTCTTTTCCATGATCACTACGAATTCTGGACACGGAATACCCCTTCTCATTTTTAAGTCTCTTGCTCAATGAGATGATAAGTCCGAACACTTCAGTTTTATCTCTTAGCAGTTCAATCCATTTATATCGAGAAAAATAATCAACCACAACCTGAATATATCGTTTACCACCAAAACTTTCAATCCTAGATGGTCCCATTAAATCTATATGGAGTAGTTCAAGCGGCTTGCTTGTCAAGATCTTAGAAGTTTGTTTGTGGAGCACCCTAAATTATTTACCTTGTTGACACGGACCACAAATAGTGGTATCAGTGTTTTCAAGCTTAGATAGGCCATTGACTATTTCCTTCTTAGCAAGTTTGGACAAACTGTTATGGTTCATATGACCTAGTCGTTGATGCCACATCTCAATGATGGTGATATTGACACTACTACAAACATAGCTGGAATTAGGTAAAACTCTGTAACAATTATCAAGGGTTCTTGCACCCTCGAGAACAATGTTACCAGTTGAGTCATACACAGTATACCTTGTGTGGACAAAGCTAACCTCAAAATCAGCATCACAAATTTGATTGATACTCAAACAAATTTGACTTTAACCCTTGCACATATAGCACATTAGAGATAGCAGGTAGTCCAGCAATTTTAACAACACCCTTTCCTTGGATCGGTTCAGTGGCTCCATCTCCAAATATAACTACACCGCCATTCCATTCATGGAGAGCTGAGAACAAGACTTTGTCACCACACATGTGTCTTGAACATGCACTGTCAAGATACCACATGGTGCTATTTTGAGCTTTAAGGGCAAGATGGGCAACCCAACATCTTATCTGATCCTTAAATCGTTCACTTTCGTTCTTCTCTTCTACCTTCTCAATCTCGCGGTCAGATTCCCTAGCAGCAATCTTGGTGAAGGCCATATAATTTTGTTCATCCTCACCACCAGTTGTCTCATTCTGAGAACTAGATTCTGAAGCCTCATCACTCATGGTTACGGCTAAAACCTTACAACGTTCTTTACCCCGAACTCCTCTTCAAATTAGGACATTCATTCCTAATGTGATCATACCCATTGCACTCGTGGCATTTGATAGATCGAGATTTCAAATCGGGAGTCCTAGATGTGTTTTTCTCTCATCTACCTCTAGAGAATTTACTAGAAACCTCGCTATTTCGCTCCTGATGCTTTCTCCTATTTCTCATCACATTCTGGAATTTTTTAACGAAATATGCAATTTTATCGTCCCTAAAGGTCTCGGTGTCAGTGAACTCACTCTCAACTTCTCTAATAGTGTTCATGGCGATGGATTTAAATTTTTTTTAGGTTGTGAGACAGTGAATTCATAAGTTTGAAGGGATCCTACGAGTCCTTCAATTTTAACCTCATCCAAGTCCTTACTCTTTTCTATAGTAGTGGCCTTATGTCTAAACCTCTCAAGCAATGATCTAAGGACTTTTCTAACAATTTTGGTCTCGGGGATCTTCTCACATAAATTAAAACTCGAATTGATAATATCATTGAGTTTAGCATATAAATTATCAAATGTCTCATCATATGCCATCCTTATCTCTTCAAACCTAGTGGTTAACATCTGCAATTTAGAATTCTTCACAGTTTTAGTTCCCTCATGTGTGGTTTCTAAAATATCCCAAACTTCCTTAACAGTTTCAGACATCGATACACTCCTAAACTCTTCAGCAGACACAACCATGAACAGGGCATGGAGGCCCTTACTGTTCCAATTATACTCATCCAAATTAGTTTTGGTCCACATTGAGATATCAGTGGATATAACTACACCGCAACAGTTGTTGTAGGTGGAGTCCACCCATTTTACACACTTATCCAAACACGTTCATCCAAAACCTTAATAAAAGCCCTCATTCAAACTTTCCAGTAGACATAATTGCTTCCATCGAAAAATGGAGGCACAAACAAAGACTGACTCATTTAGACTTAACAAATAAGGGTCAAAAATAGATTTAGACTCTGATACCAATTGAGAAATGCGTAGTTCGACCCTAACAACACTTAGAAAGTGGTGAATAGGTATAATATTCGTAATTTAAAATATCTAACGAATTAAACAGCAACAAGTCACTTTTAATTCTTAACTAGATGGTTTAAACATTCAAGTGAATTTGTCATAAGTTGAATTATCGTAGTTTTTATAATAAACAATAAATTGTAAAGCAGTAAATCAAACACCAGAATGATCACGGAGAAACCCAACTGGAAAAAATTCTGGGCACTTTACCAGTCAATCCACTATAAATGAATTTAACAATTTACAATCTACTAGACTAGACAACCCGTATTATCTGATTACCCAACTGCACGCCTTACGGCTCTCCATGGATTTCGTACTCCCCTACACCAATCCTTAGTTGTTGTTGCCAAATCTCTCCGTGTAATCTACTACCCTACAGCACTCAAAGCCTTGTGAATTTGTTTATCTCTCGTGGATCACGAAGAACGACCCGTTCTTCACAGATAGGAATTCTGTCAACTTTCTTCAATCTTCAGAACTCTGACCAGATGTAGATGAAGTAGTGATTTGGTACTTGGATTATTGAACTGATATTTTTTCTCTCAAAAGATCTCACACGAGATGAAGGTTGAAAGTAGTAATGTGAACGATTCACTCTCTAAACTTTTTCTCTCAATATTCAACCTTAGAAAAATGTGCATGTGAGTTTTGATATTTATATGTAGGTCAAGAAACGAATGGGCCGGGTAAAAAGCTTTGAAATCGCCAAATACAAATTTTTCGGACAGTATTGTCACTTAAGCTAGGGCCCAACGACAGTCGAGCGACAACCTGTCGCTCGAGCGAAGAAGGGGCGACGGTCTAGCAACGATATTTCTACTTTTGTAGCTCGAGTCAACCCTTAGCGACAGTCTAACGAAAATCTGCCCCGTTTTCCTCTTTATTCCAAACTCTAAACCCTAAACATATTAACTAACTTTTGAACAAATTGCACATTACTCCTTGAACTTTTACAATCTATCCAATTAACTCATTTTGTCCACAGAATTTGCCAATTACATAAATCAACTAAAACCTAACAGACCGAATCACATCAGTAACGTCGTTTTCTTCCTTATTCCAAACTCGAAACCCTAGACCTACTAACCAATTTATGAACAAATTGCACATTACTCCTTGAACTTTAACAACCTTTCCAATTAAGTCATTTTGTCCACAAAATTTGCCAATTACAAAATCAACTAAATCCTAACATATATGAATATGTAACGTATGCACTATGACATGTAACCGTAAAATATTATATGTGATACTGATTCAATGGCATGTAACCATTTTTCTTGGTTATGTGACCCGTAACTTATGCACTATGACATGTGAACTGTTACATGTGACCGTGACCTGTAAACTATTACCTGTTATATTGACCCAATGACTTGTGACCATTTTCTTAAATATGTGACATGTGGACAATAATCTGTTACTTATGCAATATCACTTGACACCTTTAACATATGAAATGTGACATGTGAATAGGGGTGTCAACGAACTAAGCCGAAACTTGAAGATTAGGCTCGACTCGAACAAAAATAGTTCGAACTTTTTTTGGACTGAGCCAGCCGAGCCGAGCAGAGCAAAAGCTCGGTCAAAAAAAGAAAGCTCAACCGACCGAACCAACTCTTTTTTTTTGGTGACAAATCTAATTTTTTTAAAAATTTGAAATTTGTGCAATTTATACGGGCGTGAATTTAAAATTCGTGAATTTAAAATCTATTTATTTATATATATATCTTTAATAAAGTTCGGCTCTTTTTTTTGGTGACAAATCTAATTTTTTT